>JALNQA010000137.1:0-31042 GCA_028456235.1 Ophiosphaerella narmari | reverse complement strand
TTTATAATACTTAGTAAAGATAAAGTATAAAGTTAACTTAGTACTTTATAATACTTAGTAAAGATAAAGTATAAAGTACTATCTAGTAGCTATAGTATATAGAAGAGAGAATCTATAACCTTTAGATCCTTATAGTTAAGTATAATATAAGTCTTACCTAGACCTCTAGCTTACTTATATACCTATAACCCTATTATACCTTAAGTCCCTTAGTAATACTTACCTATTACCTAAACCCTAGTTACTAACTTACTATTATATCTTAACCTTAAGGCCCTTTATCTATAGTTAGTAATCTACCTTATACTATAAGTATAACTAAGATATAGATAAAACTTTTATATAGAAGTACTTTAAGAACTACTTTTTAAACCTTTTTATAGACCCTATTAATTATAACCTAAAAGTAGTAACTATATACTCTATAGCCTTTTAATATAAGAAATAAAGTATAAGGTTTTTTACTAGATACCTAGATATTCTAAAAAACTAGCTTCTTAAATATATAAAAGAATAGAGAGTCTAGTACCTATTTTTAAAACTATAACCTAAGCTATAAAAAGCTATTACTAATTACTATTAGGTTCTAGTAATAAGAGAAAACCTTATTACTTTAGGCTTAACTTTTAAGTAAAACTTAAAAAGTAGAGCTAATACCTATAAGTAGTATATAAATAGTATAAGTAAAGTAAATTTAAATCTAAAGAAAACTTAATTTAAAGAGGAATTAAAAAACTTTTAAAATAAAGTAGTAGATAAGTTTACTATTAAATACTATAAATACTATAAAAAGGAGTACTATACTAATAAGTATACTAGTAGTAACTTTAACTATATTCTAGTCTACGTAAACTAAGTAGGAAAAGGCCTAGCCTTATTATTAGCTCTAGAATAGTAAGGTACTATATAATTAATATCTTACTAGGAATATAATATATATATTATAAGGTAGAATTACTAACTATAGATAAAGGGCCTTAGGTATTTAGGTATAATAGTAAGTTAGTAACTAAGGTTTAGGGTAATAGGTAAGCGTTACTAAGAGACTTAAGGTATAATAGGGTTATAGGTATATAAGTAATACTAGAGTTTAGGTAAGACTAGTATTAAGCTTATACTTAACTATAAGGCTTTAGAGGTTGTAAAGCCTCTCTCTTATATACTATCTTTAATACTCCTAATCTATTAATCTATTCTTTAGATCTAGAGATTACCTTAATCTATTAATCTATTCCTTAGATCTAGAGATTATATTATATAAGTTAGATTATATATCTAAGTTATAGTTAGCTATGTTATTTTATTTATAGTCTAGTAGATCCTTTATATATCTCTAGTCTTCTAAGGGTTTAATTAGTTTAAAGTCTTATATAAAGTTATAACCTATAATACTATTTTTCTTTTTATTTAGGCTATTATTTTCCTAGGCTAAAGCTAAAGTTATTAGTCTAGTTACTTTATTAATCCTTAGTTCCTTATTAGATTCTATACCTACTAAATCTAACCTCTATTACTTTAATCTTGCTAGCTATATACTTTATAAAGGTATTAAGATATTTTCTTACTCTTATTATTAGTTACTAGGTCTCTCTTATATCTACTTTATAAAACTTAGTAAGGCTTATAAGGCTTATATTTATATAAATACGTAGAAGTCCTATAATATTTCTAGTATTCCTTGTAAGGACTTAGCATACTACTAAACTAAACTAAAAAGGGGCTAATAGCTAGTTAAGCTATTTGCAGTAGTATATAATATATATACTAGTTATTATTACTTGAAGTTCTTTAGACTTGCCTAGAACTCGCTTAGGGTTGTACTAAGTTGTATGTAGGGGAATATACTAGCCGATAGAGCTAGCAACACTAGTTACTCGGCCTAGTAGAACTAGTCGACAGCGCTAAGCCTACCTGATCTAGCTCCCCGCCCTAGACCCCTTACACGTCTCCGTCCTCTAAGACTAAGCTATCCTCAGCAGTTTAAAACATGTAACACTAGCTATTATCGAGGGAATGAGATAATTCAAACTAAACTAGATACAATTATTTCCCTAAAGCAACTTTAGTACTATAAAATATATAGTATATTCGTCCCAAAACAATTTAGTAACGATGTTAGGCTTTTAGGGCGAGACCCGGGTTCGAACTAACAACTCTAGGGCAACTAGCTATTTTGTAAGGACTTAGCATACTACTAAACTAAACTAAAAAGGGGCTAATAGCTAGTTAAGCTATTTACAGTAGTATATAATATATATACTAGTTATTATTGCTTGAAGTTCTTTAGACTTGCCTAGAACTTGCTTAGGGTTGTACTAAGTTGTATGCAGGGGAATATACTAGCCGACAGAGCTAGCAACACTAGTTACTCGGCCTAGTAGAACTAGTCGACAGCGCTAAGCCTACCCGATCTAGCTCCCTGCCCTAGACCCCTTACATTCCTATTACTAAATATAGGTATTTAACTATAATACGTATATCTAGGCTAAGTATACTTAGAGAGAGCTATTAACTAAGCTAAAGTAAAACTATTATTAGAGATTTTAAAGGCTAAAGCTAACTAGGTAAAGAATCTAAGTAAGCTAGTAGAAAACTAGGCTTATCTTACTTAGCTTTATAAGGTAAAAGTATAGAATAATAAGAAGATAGTTATATAATCTTATACTCTAGAGGCTAAGCTAGACCTTATAGATTCTAGTAGTATTAGTTATAATATTCTATCTATTACTACTTCTTTAAGTACCTCTTTATCTATTATAAGTAGTATATATCCTCTAAAAAACTTTAACAAGTTTTTTAAATTACTATAAGATAGGCTAAGAGATTTTAACTTTAGAATTCCTCTAGTAACTTAAGGTAATTAAAGTTATCTTTTAGTTACTAGGTATTTTCCTATAGTTTACCTCTATTGTCTATTCCTTACTAGCTAACTAGGTAGTAGTTTTTCTTATTACGCTAGTATTATACTAGGATTTCTTCTACTTCCTACTCTTTATTATCTTATCTATAGGTAGCTATATTATAAGCTACTAGTTATATATCTTATAGTACCTTTTCTAGGTATAAAATATAAAAGGTTAGGTAGACCTTTATTATTAGAAAAAGTTTAAAGTAGTAGTTATTTTCTCTAACTTATTTATCTATTTTATAAAGACTAATCTTAATATAGTCTAACTTATTACTTAGTCTAGTACTTTTAATATTTTTTTATTATAGCTAAACCTTATCTCTTTTTTTAAACTATAGTTTCTAAGTTCTCCTCTTATTATAGTTTTACTCTATAGTAGTATTTACTAATTAGGTATCTATTTTAAGTTATTTATAAATCTCTTAGATTCTTACTATACTTTATTATATACTTAGGCTATATATTTCTATATTAATTAAGTTATTTCCTATTATAAGGTTATATCTATAATTTATATAGTATAGTATTATTTCTATTATACTATAATATACTATATTATAAGTAAATTAGGCTAGTAGTAGTAGTATTACCTAATTATCTTGTTTATAGTTAAGGTAGTATCTTAAGTATTATTCTACTATCTAGTTAAGTTATTTTATAGCTCTATCTATTTAAGAGTAAAAGCTTATTAATATTTTTAGCTTAATTTCTAGTTTTACTATAAAAACCTACTAATACTTTAATATAAACTTTAGGTCTCTATCTAATATAATTTTATCTAGTACTCTATATTCTACTAGGATTATTTATAGTATTATATAGGTAAACTAAAGTACTTTTATCTTTTCTAGGTATAGGATAAAGTATCTATATCTTATTAATTTATCTACTATTATAAGTATAGAATTATACTAAGTTTTAGTAACTAGGTCCTTAGATTTTAAGAGCTTTATAATAAAGTCTAGTAAAATTATTCTCTATAGTTATTTTACTAGTTCTATTATTTATAATAGTCTATAAAGTATATATTAGTCTACCTTATTTCTATAATATTCTAGGTACTCTACTAGTACTACTATTACTAATACTCTTACTTTTAGGATATAGTATTTCTAGACTAGTTACTTTAGTATTTTCTTAATTTCCTAATAGCTATATATTAGTAGTTTATAGAATTATTAGATAAATTCTTTTTATATACTTTTTAGGATATATATTTAGTTATATACTTATATTAACCTATTAGTATTTTATTATTCTAGGAGTATTTCTAATTTATTTTTTACTTTATTTATTTCTATTTAGATCTATTTAGTCTATTTATACTAAGTTTATACTAGTTCTTATATTACTATAATCTTTAAGTAGTTAAACTATAATAAGCTATTATTTATCTTATATAGTATAGCTCCTTCTATTAAAGTATAGCTTATATTTAGTTTATATCTTTAGCTAAGAGTATTAGCTCTTAGGTTCTCTTTTCCCTTATAGTACTAAATCTTAAAGTTATATTCTATAAGGATTTATAACTATTAGTATTACTATAGAGTTAATTCCTTATTAAGTATAAATCTAGTAAGATTCTTATAGTTAGTATAGACTACTATAGGGTATTTAGCCCCTTAGAGATATACTCTCTATTCTTTAAAATATACTATAATTATAAGTAGTTTCTTGTTATAGATATTATAGTTTCTTTCTATAAGTATTATTATTTATACGTAATAGTATATAGGGTAGAAGTAGCTATTATTATCTTCTTAGAGTAGTACTCCTAATATTACGCTATTTAAAGCGTCTATTTCTATTCTTAGTTATTTCTTTAGTATATAGATTTATAGTATAGGTTCTTTTATAAATTCTACTTTTATTTTCTAGAAAGCTTCTTTTTCTTATTTTATCTATATAAATAGGATATCCTTTCTTATAAGTTTATAAAGGGGGTTAGTAATATTAGTTTAGTCTAAAATAAATTTTTAGTAGAAATTATAAAATCCTATAAAAGACTATAGTTATACTAATATTTTTAGGTCCTTCTAGGTAAGTATTTTCTATATCTTTATAGGTTCTACTTCTAAGTATCCTAGTATAATTATATATCTAAGGTACGTAGTTCTCTATATATAGAATTTATACTTCTTTTTATATAGCTATAGTTTTACCTATACTAGTTTCTTTAGAATAGCTTATATATACTACTTATATTCTTCTAGTATTTTTAAGTAAACTAAGATATTATCTAGGTATACTATAGTAAACTTATCTAAGTAAGGTTATAATATATTATTAATTTAAGCCTAGAAAGTTCTAGGTATATTTATTAATCTAAAAGGTATTACTAGGTATTTATATAGTCTAAGCTTTAATTAGAATACTATTTTTTATTCTTTACTCTTAGCTATCCTAATCTAGTAGTAAGTATTTCTTATATCTAGTTTAGTAAACTATTAAGTATTAACTAGCTAGTCCTATAGCTCTAAGATTAAAGGTAATAGGTATTAGTTCTTAATTATAATATTATTAAGTTATTAGTAGTTAATATATAGCTAGTATTCTACTATATTCTTCTTTAGTATAAATATAAGTAGATATACTACTAGTAAGTTTAATAGTTATATCTATCCCTTTTTAAAGCTATCTTAGATATATTCTTATAATATTCTATCTTCTTTTAGGGTTAATTTATAGATAAGTCTATATTTAAGTATTATTCCTAGTTTTAGTAGAATTATTACGTCCTATAGTTAGTACTCTAAGAGGGTTTCCTTTAGTATAGTAAAAACCTCTTATAAATTATTATATTCTAGAGGTATAATTCTCTTATAAGAGTTTTCTTCTACTATATATAAGTATACTATATATTTATTAGTCTTCCTAGGCTTATAGAATATAACTATTCCTATTTTCTAGTTAATTTATAGGTTAGCTTACTTAAGCTATAAAGTTTCTAAGATAATATCCTATCTTCTATCTATTTCTATAATATTATATATAATAGGTTTAGTTTAGCCCTTTAACCTAAAGTAAACTAACCTAGTTTCTTCTATAATAGGGTTTTTAAAAGCCTTTCCTTTAATTATTATAATATTATAACTATACTATTTTTACTTAGTTAGTATATACCTAATATTTATATACTACTATAATATAAAGTTTCTTATTACTCTACTATCTATTATTACTATAACTAGTTAGTCTCCTAAGAATCTATATATAAAGATTCTAGAGTTATAGTTTATTTATCCTATAGCCTATAACTACTTATTTTCTAGTTCTTATTCTTTAGCCTTTACCTTTTTTATATATTCTTTAAGCTCTATATATCCTAGGTACTTATTATTAGTATAATATATAATAGGTTTTCTAAGATAGTATTTTATAGGCTATATTAGTAGTAGCTCTATATAAATATATTCTAGTCTATTCTACTAGGGTATTAGTTACTAGTCTCTAGTTAACTATTTACCTAATTTATAGCGTTTATATTCTTCTATAAAGTAGTAGGTTTAATCTAACTACTAGTATTTAGTATATTTAGGGTTTCTTAGCTAACTATTCTTAGATATCTATATAGAGTCGACCTTCTAGTATTATATTAGAACTAGTTTATCTACTATTTTATTATAGTAACCTAATAGCTATATAACCTCTTTATTTCCTATAATATATATATCTAGGGTTTTAAGTTTTCTATATATATCCTTAATAATAATATTAGGTATTTCTAGGAAAATATATTATTATTTAAGTATAACTTTACTAGACCTTATATCTATAAGTAAGTCCTTTAAAACTAATCTTTTAGTAGGCTCCTTTTAAGTTACTACTAGTTATACCTTTTTTAGCTAGTATTTTATACTTACCTTTATATTACTATACTCTTTATAGTAGTTATTATAGTACTTAGTCTAGTATTTCTTTATATATTTACTTATTCTAGCTAGCTTTACTAGTTCTAGGATTTCTTTAATTTTCTTAGTTACTACTACTTATTTCTTTCTTAATCCTAGGTTATTTAGGGCCTTAAATAGGTAGTTCCTTATAAAATATCCTAGTTTCTTATAGTTAAAGTATACCTTTATATCTCTAAGCCTTTACTTATTAAGGTCTATTTATCTATTCTAGTTAGTATACTTATACGTAGTACTTAGTTATATTAGTTCTAGACTATAAAGATCTTTCTTTAGTATATTTTAATAATATAGTTAGTTTTATATATTTATTATACTAGGTAATTTATTTTTATTAAATATATATAGTTAGTTATTAATTTTAATAGTAAGCTAGATTAATCTTTAAAGTATTTCTAGTATATCTATTAAGATAAGAGCCTATTAGAGTAATAGTTTAAAACTTTTATAATACTAGTCTTTTAAAACTTTATTACTCTAGTTTAACTTTACTATAAGTTACTTAAACTCTAAAGTATAATAGGCTATAGATTTAGTTTACTTTAGCTTTTAGAGCTTAGCCTTTACTACTTCTTTTATATCTATATCTTTAAATATAAGGCTTAGTCTTTACTTAAAATAATTATAGCTACTAAAAAGCTATTATATTTTAATACTTTTTTAGTTATTAAGGCCTAAGCTTTCTTCTAAGTATATTTTAAACTAATCTATTACCTTTCTTATAAAGTAGGCTATAATAAAGGATACTTTATAGGTTTTACTCTAGATTTAGCTAGAGTTAAGTATTATATAAATTAATATATTAGCTAAGAATTTTTTAAGCTTAGTTTATATACTATTAAACTTCTCTAGTATTTTAAGCTTAAGTAGTTTAGTCTTTATATTATTAAGTTATATAGTAAGCTTATAGATCTATTATACTACGCGTTGTAAGAGTTCTTAATCTTCTCCTTAGGCCTTAAGTATATCCTAGATCTAGATATTATTTATTATAATTATTAGTATATGTAAGGATTACGCTTAGGTTGTTATTATTACTACTAACCTTAATAGTTAAAGTATAAGGTAGATTACTAACTATAAATAAAGGGCCTTAAGGTTAAGATATAATAGTAAGTTAGTAACTAGGGTTAGAGTAATAGGTTAAGCGTTACTAAGGGACTTAAGGTATAATAGGGTTATAGGTATATAAGTAAGCTAGAGGTCTAGGTAAAACTTATATTATACTTAACTATAAGGCTTTAGAGGTTATAAAGCCTCCTCTCTATATACTATCCTTCTATTATCTTAATCTATTAATCTATTCCTTAGATCTAGAAATTACTTTAATCTATTAATTTATTCCTTAGATCTAGAGATTATATTATATAAGCTAGATTACGTATCTAGGTTATAGTTAGCTATATTATCCTATCTATAGTTTAGTAGGTCTTCTATATATCCCTAGTCCTCTATAGGTTTAATTAGCTTAAGGTCTTATATAAGGTTATAACCTATAATAGATATAATATTTAATAAATTTCTATTTTATAAAAAAAAGATTAAAGATAAAATACTAAAGGATTAAGTAATTAAACTTATTAAAATCCTAAATAATAATAAAGTTATTAATCTAAGAGAAGATATTAATATACTTCTCTCTAAAGAGTAATTAATAAACTAAGAAATTATAATAACTACTAAGTAAAAACTTAAGAGTAAGTTACTTATATAACTTAAAAGTAAGTAAGGCCTAGTAAGTAATTAAGTACTTAAGATAATAGATCTTATATAAAATATAAGTAAAGTTAGTAAGTATTTAAAAATCTATATAGAGTAAAGTAATTAAATTAGTTTTATAACCTTAGAAGTAACCTTTAAACTAGAGGTTATAGAGATAGGTAATTAAAGCTATTATATAGAAACTAATAGCTAATAGAAAGTATACTAACTTAGAAGAGCTAGCCTATTAAGTTCTAGTAATTAGATAGAATTACTAAAGTTAAAGCTAAAGTACTTAACTAAACTTACTACTTAAACTAGACTTAAAGACTCTATTACTCTAGATAAAGTAAGTTATTTTTAAGTTTAATAAAGAGTAATAAATCTACTTATAAGATTACTAACTCTAACTACTTAAAGATTAAGTAGAAGGTAGTAAGAACTTATACCTAAAATTAATAGGTATATAAGTATATATATACTATTAAGAAAATAGAAAGATAAAAATTATAATAATTAAATAGAAAGTAGTACTAAACCTAGTAGTATAAATATATTAATTATAAATCTTAATAATTATAATTTATAGATTAACTTTTACTATATATATATTTCTAAAGTTGTAAGGACTTAGTATACTACTAAACTAAACTAAAAAGGGGCTAATAGCTAGTTAAGCTATTTGTAGTAGTATATAATATATATACTAGTTATTATTATTTAAAGTTCTTTACTTACGCTAAGAACTTGCTTAGGGTTGTACTAGGTTGTATACAGGGGAATATACTAGCCGACAGAGCTAGCAACACTAGTTACTCGGCCTAGTAGAGCTCGTCGACAGCGCTAAGCCTACCCTAGGAGCTCCCCGCCCTAGACCCCTTACACGTCTCTGTCTTCTAAGACTAAGCTGTCCTTAGTAGTTTAAAATATATAACGCTAGCTATTATTAAGGGAATAAGATAATTCAAACTAAACTAGATACAATTATTTCCCTAAAGCAACTTTAGTACTATAAAATATATAGTATATTCGTCCTAAAACAATTTAGTAACGATGTTAGGCTTTTAGGGCGAGACCTAGGTTTAAACTAACAACTCTAGGGCAACTAGCTATTTTGTAAGGACTTAGCATACTACTAAACTAAACTAAAAAGGGGCTAATAGCTAGTTAAGCTATTTGCAGTAGTATATAATATATATACTAGTTATTATTATTTAAAGTTCTTTACTTACGCTAAGAACTTGCTTAGGGTTGTACTAGGTTGTATGTAGGGGAATATACTAGCCGATAGAGCTAGTAATACTAGTTACTCGGCCTAGTAGAGCTCGTCGATAGCGCTAAGCCTACCCTAGGAGCTCTCTACCCTAGACCCCTTACAAAAGTAAATAGAGCCTAAGATAATTATTAAAGCTATAAGATATTAAACTTAATAGTTATATTAGCTATACTTAGTAACTAAGTACTATTAGTACTAATAAAATAAGATTAAATTTATTAAAATTAGCTACTAGAGCTTCTAAAAATATAGAAGTAATTACTATAGTATTTATTTAAGTAATAGTTTATAGTAGCCTTATATAAAGAAGTTAATTAGCTAAAAAAAAAAATACCTAGATTAAATAGTATTACGTATAGAAGCTTACTATAGATACTTTAGCTAATTAGTATTTTTTATAGAACCTAGTAACCTTAGTTCTCTATATCTAGAATCTATAGATTCTTAGCTCTACTAAGTACTATACTACTATAAAAGGAGTAGCTTAACTATAGCTAATAATTAATAATCTATCTTTTAATTATTTCTAAGCTTAAGCCTTATTTTCTATTATAGTTATAAGCTTAGTACTTTAAAAAATACTTTATTATTCTATATTATATAATTAAAAGCTAGAGAGTTTTTAAGCTTAGTTTACTCTAATCTACTACTTTTTTTATACTAAAAGTAGTATAGTAATAGATTTTATACTTTTTAAAGAGACCTATATACTTATAAGCTACTCTAATTAGCTAAACTAGTTTACTTAGCTCTATATATATATATAAATTAAAGAACTCTAAGAAAAAATTAATCTAGATACTCTTATAGTTAAATAAGTAGCTCTAGTATACTTAACTTAACTAATAAGTATTAAATATACTAAAATAAATACTTTCTATTAAATAGAGATTACTAAGTATAAAGCTAATATAAGTAAGTAAGTAATTAAGTTTATAAAACTCTAAAAACTATAAAACTAAGTAATTACTATAGTAGACTTAAAGTTACTAAAACTAGTACTTATAATAATAACTAAGTAATAGAATAATATACTATAAGAGCTAGTTAAAGTACTTAAGAAAAAGTATACTCTAACTAAAGCTAGTTTAGTTAACTATATATATACTTAATATAGAGCCTACTTAGATAAAGTAAAGTAAAGATATTAAAATATATAGCTTTAGCTTAAAGATTAAAATAGTATATACTTAGAAGTAAAGGCCTATAAAATACCTAAACTTAAAAGGTAGCTTATAGTATAAGACTTTCTAGAAATAATCTTTATAAAACTTATACTAAATTAAGTATATACTATATACTAAGTAGTAATATAAAATACTATACTTAGTATAATAATACTTACCCTACTAGAAGTAACTAGAATCTTTTTAGCTCTAGTCTATAAATATAACTTAAAAGTAATTAGTTAAAGATTTAGTATCTTTACTACTTTTAGAACTTAGTAACTAAAGCCTAAAAGCTTAAATTAAAAAAAGTACTTATATAATAAAAGTTATAAATAGTTACTTACTAAATATAGAAGTATTAAAACTACTCTTATAAGTAAGCCTTTTAAGCTTATAGAAAGAAATAAGGAGTAAATCTATATAAGACTTAAAAAGCTAGAATTTAACTCTCTTAGAGTATTACTAGTTAAGAAAAAATAGATAAGCTTATTATAAGAGCTAGCTAAAAGCTTAAAACTTTTAGAATATCCTAGGACTATATAAGCTACTCTAATTAACTCTATACTACTTAGTAAAATAAAGTACTTTAGTACCTATTTAATAATAGATTTTAATACTTACTTACTATTAAACTATACTATCTTTAATAATAGAGTAGTATTATACCTTATAAATATAATAGATATACTTAAACTAGGTATATTTATATAAAATATAGAAGAAGATTATATAGAAGTAAGAACCTAGTTATTTTTAATTATTAGTAGAAGTACTAGAGTAATTAAAGGAGTACTTAATAGAGTAAAAAGAAAGTAAATAAAAGATCTTAGGCTTAAAGAAGTTACTATTATATTAGGATTTTATATTAATATAGTATTAGAAGCTTAATTAAAGTAAGCTAAAGTTTAGTATTTAGGTTTTAATACTATACTATAAATAGAATTAATAAAGAAGAGTATTATACTAGCCTAATTAGTATATAAGTATAACTTTATATTTATATAATATAAGCCTTATATAATCTACTTTACTAATAACCTAATATTAAGTATAGTAAGTAAATATCTAAAGTATAAAGTAGGTTACTAACTAATATAAAGGGCCTTAAGTATTTAGGTATAATAGTAAGTTAGTAACTAGGGTAAAGTAATAGGTTAAGTATTACTAAGAAACTTAAAGTATAATAAGGTTATAAGTATATAAGTAATACTATAAGTTTAGGTAAGACTTATATTAAGCTTAAGCTTAACTATAAGGCTTTAAAGGTATAAAGTCTCTTTTCTATATACTATTTTCTTATAGCCCTAATCTATTAATCTATTCCCTAGATCTAGAGATTATCTTAATCTATTAATCTATTCCCTAGATCTAGAGATTACCCTAATTTATTAATCTATTTCCTAGATCTAGAAATTACCCTAATCTATTAATCTATTCTCTAGATCTAGAGATTACGTTATATAGGTTAGATTATATATCTAAGTTATAGTTAGCTATATTATCCTATTTATAGTCTAATAAATCTTCTATATATTCTTAGTTTTTTAAAGGTTTAATTAGTTTAAAGTCTTATATAAGGTTATAACCTATAATATAAAGCTTTAATTTTAGATAACTTACTTATAAACTAATACTAAAAAATTATAGTATATTAGAGTAAGGTACTTTAACCTATAAGCTCTATAAGTACTAGTAAAATATACTAAAAATATCTAGATTAAAGAAATATAATACGTAAACTATAAGTACTATATAGTAACCTATACTAAGTAAGTTATTTTAAGATAAAAGAAAGAAAAAGTACTATACCTATACTAGCATATCTTATAAGACCTATTTAATATACTAATTAGTAGCTTTAAAAAACTCTAGATACTACTACTTAAATATAATTATAGTAGTAAGCTTTATACCTACTTATTATAAGTAAAGATACTTAAAGAAATAATAAAAGTATTTAAAAACTTTAAAAGCTTTCTAGTAATATACTATTAGCTCTAAATCTATAAAATTATATAAGATAATAATATAGTAATACTTTTTTAGTATAGTAAATTATACTATAAAATATAGGCTAAAGAGTATAGTATTAAAATAAAGGTCTTACTAATATATATATATAAGCTAAATAGAAGACTAGAAAGAGTAAGCTAAGAGATTATTATAAAATTAATTAAAATAAGGCTTAGTATAAATCTACTTATAAGGCTCTAGCTAGAAATAATTAAAGTAGTAATATAGCTATATAATATAAGCCTAAGCTATACTTATTAGATAAAAGCTCTAAATATAGTTTTAGATAAGTAGATATATTAGTACTTTAAATACTATAAGCTAGAGTAAGTAAAAGTAATAATAGCTAACTTTTAACTAGATTAAAGTAGAGTATATACTTATAGCTACTATATATATCTACTAAATAAGAAGTAAGTAGCTAGGTAAAATAAAAGAGACTTTAAGATAATTCTTAGAAGCTATATTAGATATCTAGTAGGATATAAAGTATCTAATATATATAGAATATAGATTTCTAAATTAAAATAAGTTATAATAATATATAATATAACATTTAATAAAGAGCTTTTCTATAAAAAAAAAGAAAAACTATAACTTAACTAAAAGGAGATTAAAGTAATTATAAATATACTTAATAATAATAAAGTATAAGATACTAGAAAAATCTATAAAGATATATATAATTAGCTCTAAGTAGTAGTATAGTAATAAGAAAGTCTTAAAGCTTAACTATTATACTTATAAGATTTAGAGAGTAAAAGGACTTAAGAAGTAGAGCTAATAGTTAGCTAACTAGATACTTAGGCTAAAAGAAGATTAGATTCTAAATAGGTAATAAGTAAAGCTAGTAAGTTATATAGAATCTATCTAGTATAAAATAAGTAAATAGGCTTTATATTTCTAGAGCTAATACCTAAACTAAAGCTTAAAGTAGATAAATAAGTTAGTAGCTCTTAAAAAGTATACTTAACTAAAAGAGTAGGTATACTAGAGTCTATAAGATCTAGTAGATTAAATAAGCTAGTAGCTTATTAGCTTACTACTTAAACTAATACTACTATATCTATAGTACTAAATAAAGTAGAAATATAAGCTCTTAGGAAATAATATAAGTATATTAACTATAGAGCTCTTATATAGGTAAGCCCTAAACTCTATAATTATAATTATAATTATAATAATAATTAATACTAAAACTAACCTAAAAGAATAAAAGAATTAAAACTAGTAGTATACTTACTACTCTACTTATAAGTAGATAAGATAAGTAAAGCTTTAAAAAACCTCTTACTAAGTATACTAGCTATATAAGATAACTAAAATAAGCTAGTTATAGTATATATTATAATAGTAGTAGCTTTAATATAAAGTAAAGAATAAATAAATCTTTTACCTATATAGGCTTATAGAGATAAGTTACTAAAAAAGCTAAAGAAATAAAAAGATCTCTATAGCTACTTATATAGTTAACTATTTAGATAAGTAGTTTAAAAAGAAGTTAAAATACTACTTAAAGTAGAAACTTAGTAGGAAATTAATAGATTAGATATTAAAAGTAACTTACTTTTACTTAAGTAGGTTTTTACTTATAAGCTTAATTAAAATAGCTATTTTATTAAATATAAGGCTTATATTATAGTAAAAAGAGATTTCTAAATAATTAACTTAATATAATTAATATATATAGTAACTCTAGTAGCCTAATCTTTCTATATAGTAATTATAATTATAGTAGAGTTTAACCTAGAGGTAATATAATATAACGTAATTAGAGCTTTCTTCTATACTTATAGAAAGTATAAGCTAGTAGTATACTATAAGCTACTAGAAGGATTTAAAATTAATAGAAAGTATATAAAGCTTAACTAAGCTTTATATAGCTTAAAAAACTTACTAATACTTTAGTATAAAGATTTATTAAAAATACTTAAATATACTAGACTTATTATATTAAAAGAAGAGCTATACTTATTTTATAATAAAAAATAGTAGATTTTACTTTTCTTTTATATTAATAATATACTACTAATATATTAATATAATAGTATAAAAAAAGCTTACTTAATTATTAAAATACTTAAAGAAGCTTATAATATAGAAGAGAAAGAGCTTATTAAGTAGTTTTTAGGTATTAGAGTAATAAAGAATAGAGAAAATAAAACTATCTAGCTTATCTATAATAAGTATATTAATAGGATAGTTAAAAAGTTTAATTTAGCTAGCTTAGCTAAATAGCTAGCTACTTTCCTCTTAAGTATAGACTTTATAAAAAATACTAGAGAAGCTACTAAATAAGAAGTTAAAAGCTATTAAAAGTACGTTAAATTAGTACTATATATAGTAATAATACTACGCCTAGATATAGTATATACTACTATAAAACTCTTATAATACCTAACTAACTCTAGTAAGTAGTACCTAGTAGCTATAAATTAAGTAATTATCTATTTATACTAAACGTATTATAAAGTAATCTAATATAAGTAATACCTAGGGCTAGAGCTACTAATATATAGAAATATATTATTTACTAATAATATAGAGAGCTAATACTTATTATAAAGCTATATTATAATACTTTTTAGTAGAGTAATAGTATAGAAAGTAGTATATTAAGCTATAGTTATAACTTTAATAACTAAAGCTAAACTCTTTATACTAGAGTATATAAGTAAAAAAGTAATAGCTTTTAAAAAACTCTTTAAAGAACTTACGTTATATATAAGTACTATTTAAATAATTTTCTATAATAATAAATAAATAATCTATTTTATAGTAAGTAAAAATAAGAAGATAATAACTTACTTATACTATATAGATATTTAAAATATATAGCTTAGGTAAAAGTACTTAAAAAAAAATTTCTAAGTATTTTATATACTTATAAACAAGATACTAGCTAATAGGCTAATAAAATACCTACCTAAATAGTAGTTTAATAGATTTAAAGCTTATCTAAATCTAAAAGATATATAAAAAAAACTATAAAAAGTAGAATAATATATAGATAACTTAGAAGAGTAAGAAAAAAAGTACTAGTATTACTATTATTTATAAAAAGTATTTAAAATACTTTTACTATAATATAAGTATAGTATAAGTACTAAAGTATAGAGATAGTAGATCTCTTACTTAAAGATAAAGTTAATAGCCTAGTAGATAAATACTTTAAGCTCTTTACTAATCTTATAAAGCTTACCTAGTACTAGGTTTACTTTATCTTTACTTTCTTTAACTTCTTTTTTTTTTTCTTTATCTTCTAGTACTTCTATAGTACTTAAAAGTACCTAGAAAGCTATATATAGCTTTAAAACCTAATATATTAAAATACTACTTTTAAGTATACTAATAAAATTATAGGCTACTTAAGTAGTAGTAGTAAGGCTATAAAATATATTAGAATAAGTAATTATTAAAAATAGTAAAGCTAAGAGCTAAAAAAGACTTATATAGCTTTATACTTATACTTAAAAGTATATAACTAGTAGTATATTCTTCTACTATTATAGTTAAAGTACTTACTAGTAGAGTAGCTAGTAAGTATACTTTTTATATATACTAGGTATAACTCTATATAGTAAGTACTTTTCTAACTATAATAAGAAGTAAAGGGTAGAAGAGTAGGTAGTAGTAGTAGTAGTATAGGTATAGGCTAGTAGGAGTAATAAGGTATACGCGTAGGTATAAGTAAGAGTAGTAGTAGTATAGGTAAAGGTAGTAGTAGTAAGAGTAAGGGCGTAAGTAATAGTAATAGTAGAATAACTTTCTTAGCCTAGTACTTAGCTAAAGTAGCCTAGGCGTACTCTTAGCTTTATAGTAGTAGTAGTAGTAATAGTAGTACTATAGTAGTAGTAGTAGCGTAGGTAGTAGTAGTAGTAGAGGTATAGGCGTAAGTAGATTATTTAGCTTTTAACTATAACTAGTTAGTAGAGCTAAAAATTAGAGGGATTAACTAGTAGGGTACTATAATAGGCGTAGATTACTAATATATATAAGGCGTAGTATAGTATAGGTTATAGATAGAGTATAGGCTAGAAGCTTTATTTTAATATATAATAGGTACTAAGTAAAGCGTATAGGCTAAATAAAGCTATAAAACTATACTACTATAAATAAAGTATAGCTATATTAACTATATAACTTATATAAAATAAGCTATAAGGTAATTATAATACTTAAACTTAGAGAAATAGTAAAAGGCCTACTCTTCTAAAGAGTATATTATATATAGAAGCTTACTATAAATACTTTAGCTAATTAGTATTCTTTATAGAACCTAGTAACCTTAGTTTCCTATATCTAGAACTTATAGATCCTTAGCTCTACTAAGTACTATACTACTATAAAAGGAGTAGCTTAGCTATAGCTAATAATTAATAATCTATCTCCTAATTATTCCTAAGCTTAAGCCTTATTCTCTATTATATTACCTAGTATCTTATAAGAAATATTATAGATAGCTATAGTATATTATATTAAGAGATTTACGTTTTATTTAATAGCTTAAAGAGTAAGTATTATAGAGTAAAAGGTAGAGTCTAAACCCTTAAAGTTCTACTTACTTAAATAGTATTTATATATAATAGTAAGCTATATTTAATATTTATTTAAAGGTTCTATATATTATTATTATTATAATATTAGAGAGTAGTAGGTATTTTAGTAGGGGCTTAGTAAAAGTAGGTAACTCGCCTATATAGGTAACTTACCTATATAGTATATTAATAAGGAAATACTATAAGTTAAACTAGTTAAATTAGGGTTAATAATAGAGTTCTTAAGTAGAATATATTATAAATAATTATACTACCTCTTATATTACTATTATAATAAATTTAGTTTTCTTTTCTAATAAGGCTATAAGCTCTCGAAATAAAGTACCTAATATCTCTTCCTAGGTTACTAGATACCCCCTATAACTAGACAAACTATTAGTACTTTAACTTTTACTAACTAGAAAACCTATATATATAACGAGTATTACTATAATTCTATAAAATTAGTCTATTATAGCTAATACTAAACGTCTATTATCTACTATTCCCCTAAAAATACGTTTATATTATTACCTCTAAGCCTAATTTATATAGCGCCTTCTTTTATAACTTAATAGACTTCCCTCCCTATAGTACTAACCTTAAGCCTTTATTACTCTAAATTCTTGTAGAATAACCTTATCTTAGCCTTAAAACCTCTCTCTAAGGCTTAGAAGTTATTATTAGTCTTGTGCGCGCTATTATAGGCAAATTTATATAGGTTTGCTACCCTAAGTTAGTACCTCTAACTAGAACGATTACTAGTCCTAGCTAGTGCAAAACAGCTACATAATTATTATAGTGTAGTTTACGTATAGTAGCTTATGCCTGTAGCTGTGTAAAGTCTTGGCAAGCGTGCCGACCTTAGCCCCGCAGCCTTGTGATCCAACTCAACCCTGGCCACGCCTCCGGTCAACCAACTCACCTCTTACAGAATTCGCCATCTCACAAGGGTATGGCTAGAGCGGGTCGGCCGCCCTCCCTGCTAGCGTTATCAAGGTGTTCGTCTGCTTCCAGCGAGGCTTGAGGTGGCGAATCGTACCAACAAAATGTGGATAGTAGCGTGGGCAACTAAGCCTAAGCCTATGGTGAGAACGGTATACAAGGCGCTTAGACGCGGATCCATAACGCATGATCCTGGCTTGAAGAAAACTTTTCGATTCTCGAGGAGAGGGAATTGGAACCGTTGTGGGTAGCGCGATTGAGAACTATATTTAAAGATCTCTGGATTGTGGACTAGCTGTTGATTTTGGCGTCGTGATGTATAATGCTGCAGAGGACCGTTGTAGGAGCTGTGCCAAGGGGAGTGACAATCCCGAAGGGGTTTCTTGAGGAAGCAGGGACCGAGGTATAAGATGATAGGAAGGAGGGGTGGAAAGCGGGAAAATTACTGTTGGGGATGTGCTAGAGCGGATTTTTTGGGTTGATAAGGCGTATGGGTATAAGCTTGTTTGTGCCATTTAGCGGTATGCGCTGTTGCAAGAGGCATTGGATAGTGTGTAGCTTTCATTGTAGCCAGCTAGGAAAATTTTTGTTTTTTGGTGAGATATACTACGAGAAATTCATTAGGGGGTATAATTCGAAACCCCCCCCCACATAGTGCGTCTAATTACACACCGGTCCCCTTGTCGTAGTTCCCGTTCACCTGACGGTTTCGTTTTGGAAGATGTTTCTTCGACCAGCTGATTGAAACCCAATCCTTCGGCTCGATACGTTGCAAAATGAACCACATAATAGCTGTCAGTGCTGTCAACACAATAGCCGCTACCCAGAAGATCCACCACTGGTTTGAATGTGTCCATTGCTCTGGTTTATCTCCATCTGCAGGCTGGAAATTGAAGAAGCTCATACTAAAGATGGCCTACAAAAAAAGTGTTAGGAAGGCGAGTATGAATAGAGGAGATGGGACGCTTGCCGAGGTGAAGGTCGCTGGTAGGTATACCATGGTTAGAGATGCGATGGTTTTCATGGCTTTACTGTCTGCCTGGATCACTCTGCTGTCGCGTTGCGTAAGCATGTTGAATGCCTATGTTGCTTTAGCTCGCATTCACGTCGGAATGATACATGGCACGGGGGCGCGCACTAAGGAGGTTTCAGCCTGTAGTCGCTCGTGATTCGACTGCTGACGAAACTTCAAGTTTCCAAGTATGTGTGCCTGGAGGTTTGCGCGCTGGTCGGTCTTATCCCAGCCAGGTAGTTCCTTGTCCGATGTTGGAGACCGAGGAGCTTTTGGTCGAAAGAGTGGGAGCAAAGCCTTGCGACATTGTTGCATCTCTCCCGTCGTCTTGATCGAGACATCGAGAAGCTCATTAACGTTAATCGAGTGCCTCATGATGTCTTGATACCCTAAGAAAGCTAACCCGAAGCCACTCCCATCATCACTCCTCAGATCCTGCCGAACCACAGTAAGGAGCAAACATCTCTCGGTGAGTTGGCGGGGACCTTGGGATGCATACCTTATCAATTGGACGCACGGCGTCTCGAATACCCCACACAGACTCGTCATATAGTTTAAGGATTTCGTCCATCAAGGGGATGTACATGGCAAATGGATCTTGAGAGTCCAGTATAACTGGATCTTCCTTTTCTAGGGTAGTTTTTAGCTTTTCTTCCATACCTTTCGGGGTGTTGATGCATAACATGATGCAGATATCTTTCTCCCAATGTGTGAAGAACGTCATTTCGTTCCAATTGTATTTCAGTTTAGTGGCTAGGTATCCTTTTTTATCCTGATCCTTCGTTTCGTACCATACTTTCTTGACCAGACAACGGAATCGAGTATCTATCGTAGTTTTTGAGTATTGGCCATTACCAAATGGAAGAATCTTGTGACTTACCGCAGGTCTGTAGCTGCTTTTCATCCTCACACAGAGATGTTTCGCAACTGAAATGCCCGTTCCCGCTCCAGAACACGCGATGGTTCAGCAAATCAGGGACTTTAAAAGGTGCATTGTAGGCAAGAAAGAGCTGCGCCAATTTCTCTTCCCTGTCGCCGAAGGGTTCCTCAAGGAAGCTTTTGACGTTAAAACTGGGATGTTACATTTTTACGAGCTTTCGTACACGTATGTCATGGGCGAATTGGTTTGTACCTAATATATTTTAGTATTTTGGAAGCATATCCCTTCGTGATCTTACGAATCCGTCCATAACTTCTGCAGAAACCGAAGTCCAACGCCCTTCGTCTATTATAGTTTCAGTAAAGGTAACTACATCATAAATGGTAGAGTCATACCGAGTTTCAGAACGTTTGCAAACATCATTTAGTATCCAGTTTTCGCCAAACAAAGACGTTGTAGGGAGTGAATGGTGAGGGGTGACTTAGGCTGAAGGTCCCTGAAATCTAGAGCGAAAGGTGATTGATAGAATTTCACCAGCTCGGAACATATGGCTTCCCGGGGAGCGGAGAGGGGGTGTCATAGAAGGCCCAGTAAAAATTGGCATGCTTATCGCGCCTCTTCAGCTGTGTTATTTCGGCGACTTGTGAAATGTACGAATAGCGTAGGGAGAAGCGAAATCGGCATTCGCTGTTAATAGGTCTGCAGCGCGTGTACAAGGAACGTGGGTTCTGGCAGCCACCTGGCTGGTACGTCCATTTGTCGTAGGGATTCACGGCAACTGGAGACGAATATTTCCTTCCAATAGTTTCATTCTTAATGCAAGACCCTGCATGCTCCCCGCCGCATTCAGAAGCATACGGTGCGTGGCGCGAGTAGGTGAATTTCCAATGGACTGGAACAGACGGCGACCTGCCTCCAAGCCCCCTCATGAACGGGCTGGGACCCACAGGCAATCGAAGGTCCTCGAATATTCTTTACGCGTATAGTAAGCTATAGATTTCAACCAAAACTCCAATTCGTCGCCTCAAAACCGAGAACGAGTCCGCATTGCCATACAGTTTTCTGCGCAGTCAGCGAATGTACAATTAAATCGATTTCGATGTGCTTCGATGTCCTGTGGGCCTCAGCCCGCTCATTAGGAGGACTTGCAGGAAAGTGGCGTAGCTTCGTCTGCAAACCCCGCATGTGGGTCTGCATATCTTCCGCATGCATCTAACATCGAGGGAGTGGGTTTGCAGAGCCAGTCATTCAGGTGTCTTAATTTTTGCCTACTTCACCACTCGCCTCCCCTTATTGGTCGACCAGCACATTACGCCAAGGCCCGGCTCACGTTGGCGTCGCAAGACAACACGGGTCAAGATCTGTCGGCCTGTCTGAGTGAATATTCAGTGCTTGACCTTTGGCCAGCCTGACTGCTACCTTCAACCATTCACTGAGGCGGTTGGCAGGCATTATGTAAACAGACAACCTCAGATAAATACTCCGTAGTTAGTAAAAACAATACAACAATCGTTCGCTAACTTTGCCATCCAACAAGATCTGGAATGCAAGCAGTGGCGAGTGCCTGCAGACGCTCAACACTGGCAAGGTACTTTCCAACATATGATCTGATTCCACTAGCTTATATCTTCATACTAAAATTGGTACTATCGCCATTGGTGTTTCACTAGGTTTGAGTATACTTCCACTATTTGAGAGCCTCAATTTCAAGGTCTAACTTTGCGCTTAGATGGAGCCTCGGAGTATCGGCCGTCATGCTCAACTGTGTCAGGTAATATGATTGGCATCTGTCACGGAAGTAATCTATGTGGTAGCTGGAATAGTACTCGTCCCGGTTGACCAGTCGACCCCGGCCTTCCGCCCCAGATTCGATGAATCAGGGCCTGATTCAGAATCGGTTGATTCAATGTCCATAGATAAACAGGATTTTGTGGTGCTGGCAGTGGTGTTGGAGTTGGACCGTAACGTTAATATAGAGTCTGAGGACTCTGAGTTTGGCCGGACGCCGCTGTGGTTGGCCGCACAGAATGGGCACGGGGCTGTGGCCAAGTTGTTGCTGGAGAAGGGTGCTGATGTGGAGTCTAAGGACTCCGTGTATGACCGGACGCCGCTGTAGTGGGCTGTACAAAATGGGCACAAGGCGGTCGCCAAACTGCTGGTGAAGGAAGGTGCTAACCTAATATTTTGGTAATTTCACCAGACTATAGTGCTTTTATAAGTTATAGGATTTAACATGTGCTAGCACATTGTAACATTTGTAAATACAAGAGGTCATATCCTTACCTTACCTCCAATTTATTGTCTATCATTTATATCTCCATCTCATAGAAGGTCCCAGGGGTAAGCGCTAATATATAGCTATGTAATTTGCAACTACATAGGGCGAAGCCCCCGGAATGCTCCAGATTTGTAACAAGAAAGCTAGAGCTATGTTTAAGCTTAATAATTTGCCACCTAGTCCCGGGGAAAGTGGACAAACACATCGATCATGCTGGCAGGGAGGGCGGCCGACCCGCTCTAGCCATACCCCTGTGAAAGAGGCGTTTGTTTGTTGGCGTGGATGAATGAAAGACCTTGAGATGGGTGTTGTTGCCACTAAGTAGCACACGAGATGCGCTAGTGAGGTGGGCGCCAAGAGGTCTTTAAGCACAGCCTCCAACTATACGACCGGATCGGATCTCGGGAGAGACCAAAACCAGGCTCGGAGCGGGGACCCACTGCGGAACTAAACCAGGGTCTGTGGCTAGACACAATCTATGATTACCATCTACTACCCGCGAGACACGAAAATGTGGTGTCCTAGAAATACGAACGTAGGTTAATAGATGTTTACTCAGAATAACAGAAAGGTTAGTATACTAATACTAAACCAAGCTAGAAATGTGCGGGCTTGACTGCATTAGCGGCTTACATTGAGCTATATATTCCTTCATTTCCTCTCTAAACTCGTCTTCCTGGGCCACTTACGGCTCTTGGTTTTAGCATTTTTTGGTGCCGGCTCGTATAATCGAGTTCGAGGTTCGGTCAGTCTTCTTGAAGTAGGTTGGCGAAGGTAATCAGGCTAGCAAGGATTGGGGCTGGGCTTCCAGTTCGAGCTATTCATGCAGTTTAGTAATATATTTCGATTGCGATACAGACACACCATGTATTTCCTTAACATCTGGATCCCCTTCCGGACCAACAGCCCTTATCTGTTGATTCAAAACGGGCATCAAAAGAACATCACTATCTGTTTATCCTCTTATTCCAACATCTTCTCAACGCCGTATCCTTTTCTCCAAAACCACCTGCACATTCGCCTCCCACCACGTCCGAAACTCAGATTGCCCCCACCTGGTGATATCAATCAGGTTGGCAAGCAACCTCTTCGAGCCCTCGAGAGTCAATGTGTTGCCCAGAGCCAGCGGCCCGAAGAAGAAGAGCTCATATTCATCTTCTGGGAGTGGAGTCGGTCCTTCTTCCGTTCCCGTTTCCTGTGCATCCTCTTCCTCGTTTCTGGGAGACTCGGCTGCAACGCTGGTGCGTGGCACGACGCGCGCAGCAGCAACACGCAGCAGCCAATTATCGCCATCAATCTCGACGGCGAACACCGGAAACCCGAGATCCCACTCCTCATACCTCCGCTTTGTAAACTCCGCGGCAATCCACGCCGCGAGCTGGACTGTCGGGTCCCGGGCGACATGTCGACGCTTGACCTCAACGTTGAGAAAGATAGGAGTCTCGTTAGCGAACGAGGCGGTCTGGTTGATAGATGGGGCGGTGGTGCAATATTTGGTGCGGCGGAGAGTTTTGAGCGTGGTGCGGTGGAGGTCGAGGCCGACGACGTAGTCGATGCGTTTGTCGAGGTCACGGTAGAGGGCCGGGTCTTTAGAGAAGGGGACGAGCTCAGCGGGAGAGATCTCGGTGGGCGTTCTGAAGATTGTGTTAGCTGAAACTATGCCTAATAATATAATGATTTATGGACGTACACGTCGAGAACAGCAATCCTCGCATTCGGGACAGCAGACTTCTTAAAGCTCTCGATCCGCCGCAGGAGATGTAGTATGGGACCCACTACCACGGATATCCAGTGTGGCTCGGTGGTTGTGTCGCGCCATTTCTCCGCCTGCTCGAATGCGTCGGACAAGGTATCGTCGATGATTCTATAATCGTGGTCTGTGAGAGGAACGGGGGGGTTGGTTGTTAGTGGATCGAGCTGTCGTTTCTAGTGCTGTTAGTATATTATGCCCAGATAAACAAGCATAGACAAGAACACATCTCACCTCGCAACGACTCCAGAGCTCCATGACGGACTTGGGCAGCGATATGTTAATCTCCCCGATATTCCTCAAGGGAAGAAACTCGATGTTTGGGTTGAGGTACGCCAGGTCCGCCTTCGTGGAGGCCGTCTTCTTCTTTGGCGGTGACAGCGAGCGTAACGATGACGCAGGCGCGGGGAACGAGGGTACACCCTCAGAAAACGCATCAGCTGCGCTTCGTTGTGCGTCTGCGTCGGCTTCTTCCGGTCGCCCCTGTCGCCCTTTTCGTCGTGTCGCTACCACCACTTCCTTCGCTGTCACCACATCCTTCTTCGGGGGGGATCTGTCTCTCGTCGATCGGCGTGTCGGTGAGACTGCAGCCATATTGCGTGTTGCCGGGTTCAATCGTTGCGAGGTGGTGCTGAGGCTGCGCAGCACCCGCCGGCGCTTGGCAGAGGGGAGCGCATCGTCGTGGCCGGCCTCGGAGTCGTCGACCGCGATGACCCAGCGCGTAATGTCGGGGCCTTGTTTACACGGCGGCAGGGCGTGTAGGCGGTCGAACACTGCTTCATCATACGTTCGCTTAGAAGAATAGCGGGTGATTGCCATGAGCGGAGGCCGCGGCGGTGGGAGGTTCGCAAGTGTCAAGTGCTCGTGTGATGATGTTGTTGATGATCGCAGTTCCGCAGTCACGGCGGCAGTTGCCGGGTCAGCCTCGGATCTCGATGTGCCAAGACCGATAACGGGTCCCTGCATCCCATGTCGACCTTCACACTTCCACGACACTTGGGCACACGTTCACTACGCAGCTATTAGAAGGTGATATGTAATATGAGCCTTCCCTCAACCTGTTCTAAGACTTCCGCTCACTACCCGCGACAGAAAGGCAGCACAACTTGTCACCTTAGTGGCCCTATCATAAAAGGTCTGGGCGTGGCCGAGGGCTATACTCGAAACTTCTTAGCACCACCACATGTAGTGACAACCACGTACTTGACTTCACCCCCCATTCATGCTTCAAGAATTACGCCCCTCGCACAAGGGTGTGGCCGGAGCGGTTCGGCCATCCTCCTTGCTAGTAGTAGCGAGCTGAAGTACCTTATGCGTCAATTGTCTGCTTGTAAGTACCGCTAATTATATTGCCACCAAACCCGTTTCGTGTAAGGAGGATGAGGCTCGATAAATTATCGTTTAAGCCTGTAGCAGGCCTGCTAAGATTTGTTTCATGTAGTAGTCTTTACGGTGACCTTTTCTACAGTCAAACGTAATACAGGTAGACGAAGTGTATATGTAAATTGTAATCAGATGTCACAAGGGCACGTGTAGTGGGCTTGGAATATAGTTCAGAACAATTCAATTGATAATAATTCTGTAGGCTTGCTTCTCATCCTTTCAGATTTAGGCTTCTATTTATGCTTTGCTTTGCTTTGCTGCCTAGCCGCGCAGTTACCTTTGTCCGTTCCGCGCCAGCTCAGCTGTTAACGTAGTCGGGTTTGATTCGCGGAGTTGGCTCCAGCCTTCGGCTCATCAGCCCTTAGGCTAGATTAGGTCTTGAAATGTCACGTGGGCTTACTACCCCGTAACACTATCTCCTCCCTTCTTGAGGCTCTGTCTCGAGCCGGTAAGGGTGTGCTAGCTTAGGTAGGAAGTCTTGGTAGAATTGTTCTACGGCTTCCTTGGCCTAGTTACTAACGAAGTGTTTGTATAGTTCCTAGGTCTAGTCCTTCTTAAGGGGGTAACCTTCCTATTAGACTTAGTATTTTACTCTCCTTCCCTTTTTTATAGAGTCTATAATTACCTTAACTATATATTCGTCCCCTTTAATAGGATTAGTGTCTCGAAGAACCTTCTAAGGATTAATAAGCTGTCTTCCTATCGTAGTTAACTACTAGAAGGATTCTATAAGGGATACATAGAAGGTGTTATAGATTTGCTATTAGGATAGTAGGGTTAGGCATACTACTATTAGACTAATAACCTTATTTACTTAGAATAGTCCTTGTAGTTAATAGTTAAACTTTTTTGTAGGTTACTTAGTCTTAATATTCTTTATTTATAATATTACTAGGTCCCCTTCTTTATATGTAGGTGCATCTTTACAGTAGTTATTAGCCTACTTAATTATCTAGGCTTAGCTCTTCTCTAGGGTTTAGCTAGCCTCTTTGTAAACTATAGTAACCTAGTAGTAATAATACTAGCTAGCTAGATTGTATATATTAGCCTTAGTATTACGGGTTAAGACCCTATATAGGACTTAGAACTAACCGAACCTTTAGATAATTAGGGAAACATAGATAACCCCTTAGACTATAGATAGGATAACGTAGTAGACTACAATATAGACACGTAACTAGGTTACGTAGGGTAATCTATAGATCTATAAGATAGATTAATAGATTAAGACAATCTATAGATCTATAAGATAGATTAATAGATTAAAATAATCTATAGATCTATAAGATAGATTAATAGATTAGGTAAACTAGATAGGTATATAGATAAGAGGCTTTACAACCTTTAAAGCCTTATAGTTAAGCTTAAGTCTTACCTTAGACCTACTACCTTACTTATATACCTATAACCCCTTTAAACCTTAAGTCCCTTAGTAACGCTTACCTATTACCTATACCCTAGTTATTAATACGCTACTTATAAGGCAGATTACTTAACTAGATAAAGGGCCTTAAGGTTTAGGTATAGTAGTAACTAATAACTAGGGGTTAGGTAATAGGTAAGCGTTACTAAGGGACTTAAGGTTTAAAGGGGTTACAGGTATACAAGTAAGGTAGTAGGTTTAAGGTAAGACTTAAGCTTAACTATAAGGCTTTAAAGGTTGTAAAGCCTCCTAACTATATACCTATCTAATTCCTTAATCTATTAATCTATCTTATAGATCTAGGGATTACTTAATCTATTAATCTACCTTATAAATCTAAGGATTATTTAATCTATTAATTTATCCTATAGATCTAAAGATTACTTTATATAACCTAGTTACATATTACGAATTAGTACGTAGGAACCTATATATACTTAACTACTACGCTAACCCTATAACTAGTATAAAAGACTAGGACGTAAAGCTAGTACTTTACGTAGTTCTTGTATATATATACTAAATAGGTAGAGTTTTCTTAGTAGTATATACGCCTATAGTTATTAGATAAAAGGGGTTTAAAAGGTAGCTACTATAAGTATAATAATAGGAGAAAACTAAGATTAAAAAGATAGATTAGTATAGTTAATATTAAGTAAGTAGAACTAATTAATTAATTACTCTATTCTTCTATTACTTGTTTATTCTATCTACTATCGCACTCCTCTATATATCCTTAGCTCTATTAGTATAAGGGGTCTAGGGCGGGGAGCTCCTAGGGTAGGCTTAGCGCTGTCGACAAGCTCTACTAGGCCGAGTAACTAGTGTTGCTAGCTCTGTCGGCTAGTATATTCCCCTGTATACAACCTAGTACAACCCTAAGCAAGTTCTAAGGAACTTTAAGTAATAATAACTAGTATATATATTATATACTACTGCAATAGCTTAACTAGCTAGTAGCCCCTTTTTAGTTTAGTTTAGTAGTATACTAAGTCCTTACAAAATAGCTAGTTACCCTAGAGTTGTTAGTTCGAACCTAGGTCTTGCCCTAAAAGCCTAACATTGTTACTAAATTATTTTAGGACGAATATTGTTACGGGTAATAACCCTATATAAGACCTAGAGCTAATAGAACTATTAGAAGACTAGTATAACTACAAGGACTACTTAGACTATAGATAGGATAACATAGTAGATTACAATATAGACACGTAGGAGAGGTTACGTAACAAAGTTAACTTAGTACTTTGTAATACTTAGTAAGGACAAAGCGCAAAGTTAACTTAGTACTTCGTAATACTTAGTAAGGATAAAGCGCAAAGTTAACTTAGTACTTTGTAATACTTAGTAAGGACAAAGCGCAAAGTACTACGCGATAGATATAGTATATAGTTAGGAGGCTTTACGACCTTTAAAGCTCTATAGTTAAGTATAATATAAGTCTTACCTAGACCTCTAGCTTACTTATATACCTATAACCCTATTGCACCTTACGTCCCTTAGTAACGCTTACCTGTTACCTTAACCCTAGTTACTAACTTACTATTACATCCTAACCTCAAGGCTCTTTATCTATAGTTAGCAATCTACCTTATACTTTAACTATTAAGGTTAATAGTAATAATAACGACCTAGGCATAATCCTTAAGCGTACCTACAATTACAACAAACAATATCTAGATTACTAAGATCCTTAGAGCTTAAAGAGAAGACTAAGAACTCCTATAGCGTATAGTATAATAGATCTACAAGCTTACTATATAACTTAATAATATAAAGACTAAACTACTTAAACTTAGAATACTAGAGAAGTTTAACAGCACGCAAACTAAACTAAAGGGATTCCTAGCTAACATATTAATTTATATAATACTTAACTCTAGCTAAATCTAGAGTAAAACCTATAAGGTATCCTTTACTATAGCCTACCTTATAGGAAAAGTAATAGACTAGTTTAAAACGTATTTAAAAGAAAGCTTAGGCCCTAACAATTAGAAAAGCGTTAAGACGCAACAACTTTTTAGTAGCTATAATTACTTTAAGTAACAACTAAGCCTTACGTTTAGAGACGTAGATGTAAAAGGAGTAGTAAAGGCTAAACTCTAAAGGCTAAGGTAGACTAGATCTATAGCCTATTATACTTTAGAGTTTAAGTAACTTATAGTAAAGTTAAACTAGGGCAACAAAGCCTTAAGAGACTAGTATTATAAGGGTCTTAAACTATTACTCTAATAGGCTCTTATCCTAATAGATATACTAGAATTACTATAAGGATTAATCTAGCTTACTATTAAAATTAACAACTAACTATATATATTTAATAGGAATAAGCTACCTAGTATAGTAAATAACTAAAACTAACTATACTATTAAAATATACTAAAGAAAGATCTATATAGACTAGAACTAATATAACTAGGTACTATATACGAGTGTACTAACTAGAATAGACAAGTAGACCCTAATAAGCAAAGGCTTAGGGACGTAAAGGTATACTTTAACTATAAGAAACCTAGATATTTTATAAGAAACTACCCTTTTAAAGCTCTAAACAATAGAGGATTAGGAAAAGAACAAGTAGTAGTAACTAAGGAAATTAAAGAAATACCTAAGCTAGTAAAACTAGCTAGAATAAGTAAATATATAAAGAAATACTAGACTAAGTACTATAATAACTACTATAAAGAGTATAGTAACGTAAAGGTAAGTATAAGATACTAGCTAGAAAAGGTATAATTAGTAGTAACTTAAGAGGAGTCTACTAGGGAATTAGCCTTAGAGGACTTGCCTATAGATATAAGGTCTAGTAAAGTTACGCCTAAACAATAATATATTTTCCTAGAAACGCCTAATATTATTATTAAGGATAAGTCTAGAAACCTTAAAGTCCTAGACACGCTTATTATAGGTAATAAAGAAGTTGTATAGCTATTAAGGTACTATAATAAAATAGTAGAAGAACTAACCCTAATATAATACTAGAAAATCGATCCTATATAGGTATCTAGGAATAGCTAGCTAAAGAACCCTAAATATACTAAATACTAATAGTTAGATTAAACCTACTATCTTGTAGAAGAATACAAATACTATAAAATAGATAAGTAGTTAGCTAGAGACTAGTAACTAATACCTTAGTAGAATAGACTAGGATATATTTATATAGAACTACTACTAACATAGCCTATAGAATACTACCTAGGAAGATTAGTTATCTACTATACTAATAACAAATACCTAGAGTATAAAGAAATAAAGGAACGTATACAATAAGTAAAAATAGAAGAATAAGAATAAGAAAACCTATAGCTATAGGCTACTAGATAAATAAACTACAACTCTAGAATCTTTATATATAGATTCTTAGGAGACTAACTAGTTATAGTAATAATAGATAGTAGAGTAATAAGAAACTTTACGTCTTAATAATATATAAATATTAGACGTATACTAACTAAGTAAAAGCTATATAGTTATAATATTATAATAATTAAAGGAAAAGCTTTTAAAAGCCTAGTTATAGAAAAAATAAAAATAGCCTAGCTTAAGTTAGAAGGCTAGATAGGACCTATTACATATAACGTTATAGAGATAGATAGAGGATAAGATATTATCTTAGAAACCCTATAGCTTAAATAAGCTAACCTATAAATTAACTAGAAAATAGGAATAGTTATATTCTATAAACCTAGAAAGACTAATAAATATATAGTATATCTATATATAGTAGAAGAAGTACCCTATAGAAAAATAATTATACTAGATAAATATAATAATTTACGAGAAGTCTTCTCTATACTAGATAAGAAACTACTAGAATACTAACCTTAGGATACAACAATTCTATTAAAACTA
>JALNQA010000136.1:0-31482 GCA_028456235.1 Ophiosphaerella narmari | reverse complement strand
AGCTCGTGCGTTGGATGATTGCTGTTAGTTGGTTGAGCTGCTGGCTGATGCCGTGAATTTGGCCGTACAATCTGACACACCCCTTCAGCTTGAAACCCGATATCAAGCTGGACCAAGATGTATATAGTTGAGCTAGTCTTGGATTTCGTTGAGATTGCTCCGGCACGTTGGGGGAGGTAGAAGCTGGCTCAGATGGAGCTTTACACCTTTTGATAGCAGCCTCTTCATCTTAGCCTTATTAATTGCTTCTCCTCTATATTCTCCAACGTTTCCAGCTTGTAGGCCAGCTATAAATGCTGCTACCTATAGTACTATTTTAGATGAGCCAGCATTATCAAAGTCTTCTATCCCAGACTCGGTTGTACCAGTCATCAATTGAGCTAGTAACGCTGCCGGCAGCGGCGTAGATAGAGGAGTTGGGTAGCAATCTACAATCTTCCTGCCTTAATAGTATCTAGGTAGGTCAACGTTATCTATTTGGGTTGATGCGTCCAAGTCAGTATCGTCTTCGTAGAACGACTCAGTTTCGGGCTGATGGGTCGGCGTAGGTAGCTCGATAGTGCGTACGTAAGTTGCAATCTCTTCTAGAGTTTGATGTATAAGATTATCTATTAACTCGCACCCCTTGAGCTTGCTAGACGAGGTGCTCGATAGCTGCTAGTCTTATATGGCTGAGCCTCTTGTGCTAGAGCTCTGCTGATGCCCTTAGTAGACCCTAGCGTAACGTAGGCTTACAGGTATAAAATAACACGTCGTAGAATAGATAGATTGCTCAAGCTAATAGAACCGGCTGAGTGCTGAGTTAATAGAGGCTCGAGTTGACGAGATAGATTAAACTAGCTGAATGCTAAGTTGATGGAACTCGAGCTGGCTGCTAAGTTTAATTAACGCTAGCTGGCTACTGCGTTGATAGAGGCTCGAGTCGACGAGTTTAATTGAACTGGCTAGATGCCGAGTTTATGGAACTCGAGTCGACGAGTTTAATTGACGCTAGCTAGCTGCCGCGTTTATAGACGCTAGCTGGCTGCTGCGTTGATAGAACTCGAGTCGACGAGTTTAATTGAACTGGCTAAGTGCCGAGTTTATAGAACTCGAGTCGACGAGTTTGATGGAACTGGCTAGATGCCGAGTTTATAGAACTCGAGTCGACGAGTTTGATTGACGCTAGCTAGCTGCCGCGTTGATAGACGCTGGCTAGCTGCTGCGTTAATAGAACTCGAGTCGACGAGTTTGATTGAACTAGCTAAGTGCCGAGTTTATGGAACTCGAGTCGACGAGTTTGATGGAACTGGCTGGATGCCGAGTTTATGGGACTCGAGTCGACGAGTTTAATTGACGCTAGCTAGCTACCGCGTTGATGGACGCTGGCTGGCTACTGCGTTGATAGAACTCGAGTCGACGAGTTTGATTGAACTAGCTAAGTGCCGAGTTTATGGAACTCGAGTCGACGAGTTTGATAGAACTAGCTGGATGCCGAGTTTATGGGACTCGAGTCGACGAGTTTGATTAACGCTAGCTAGCTGCCGCGTTGATAGACGCTGGCTGGCTGCTGCGTTTATGGGACTCGAGTCGACGAGTTTAATTAACGCTAGCTAGCTGCCGCGTTGATGGACGCTGGCTGGCTGCTGCGTTGATAAACCTCGAATCGACGAGTTTAATTAACGCTAGCTAGCTGCCGCGTTTATAGCTTTGTCTATCTTCTTATTAGCCCTTGTAGAGTTGCGTTGTGCTTACTTTTGTAGTTAACGAGCTCTTGTAGAGTCTCTCTTAGACTCTACTATTCTAGTGCTCTGTCCGGATAGATATAATAGCAATTATTGAGTTGGTGACGTAGTTTGTATGCAGGGTATTGGCTATCTATATCTTGACTACGTATACGTTGATTACGGGGTCTTCCCTAGTTTTGGTTTGACTCAGTTTGAGTCTCAATACTAGCCTATTAGTCTAGTATTCGTTGATTACGGGGTCTTCCCTAGGTTTTGAGTAGCGCGCTGTCTGTAAGGGAGGCGTCCCTAGCCTTACCCTAGGTAGTATTACTACTAGTAGCGTGAGATGAGGTCCTAGCCGCAAAAGCAGCCTTGTGCCGCCCTGTTTTTAGGGGATAGTAGATTATTATATGCTTACGGTAGCGTTTTATTATCTCCCTCCGAGTTATCTTGGGTTGAAGCCTTCTATTATCTTGAAAGGTTGTTAACTAAATTAGTGCTGCGGTTTTAACAGCTGCTAAAAAGTCTTGAGTTATTACGTTGATTTGTAATAGCTCTGCTACTTAGTACGTTTCGGCCTTAGTAGTAGCGTGGTCGTACTTAGCTAACTACGTATCCTAGTTTGCCGTACTCCTTATAGGTTTAAGTAAGTTGAGATATCTAGTACAAGCTCGTTCTTGTTTAATTTAGTCGTCTACGCCAACAGTTTGCTTTAGGTTTGATAGCTACTAGCGTAGTATCTAGTCTAGCAAGTAGTAGGTGCGCAGTAAGTGCGGCGATACTGAGGATTAGATAAACGTAACGATATGCTAGAGGCTTGATTGCTCCTTTTCGTACTTATGCCAATCGCTGCGGTATTACTTAGCTAGTACCTTGTAATATTTAAGGTCCTCCTTAAGCGCCTTTACTCTAGCTAGAGCCAGCTTAGACTGTCGCGTAGGTGTATCAACGTTTAATGCTAGCGTGTAGTTAGCTATTACTAGAGCTCTAATTGCTTTAGGTTTCTCAATTAGTAGCGTTGAGGAGGCTAGGTTAATCTTATCCTAAACGTTATATACTATACATCTAGATTGTAGCTAAGTTATCTATGTAGTATAATCTACGTCGCTCCTTAGCGTTACTATCAGATCGCGCTGCGATGAGCTCGTTATAGTTCGTTAATTAGTTAAATTAGTTGAGGTAATAGGCTCGTAGAGGCAGTAAGACTCTTAATTGTTAGATAAAAGGGGTTTAAAAAGGTAGCTACTATAAGCACGATAATAGGAGAAAACTAAGATTAAAAAGATAGATCGGTGTAGTTAATATTAAGTAAGTAGAACTAATTAATTAATTACTCTATTCTACTGTTGCTTATTAATTCTATCTACTATCGCACTCCTCTATATATCCTCAGCTCTATTAGCTGCTAATACCTTAGCAATAGCAAGGCCTTAGTTAGGGCGAGCCTTAGTTAGGGCGATGCCTTAGCTAGCGTTGAGCTTATGTAAGGGTTAGGCCTTTAAGTCCTTTGTACCTCTGCAAGGGATAAGCTAGTGCGTAGGCTAGCGTCTACCTTAGCTAAGTCTAGATGCATCGAGATTCTACTAGTTTGCTAGCCCAGCTACTAGCGCAGTGCTAGTGTTAATTCTTACAAAGGTTAAGGTTGCTTACTAAGCTCTTAGCGCACGCGCGATATCAATTGCTATTGCGATTGCGATTACTATCTCGATTGTTACTAACGTCACTTCATCAACGTTAACTTATTAGCGCGAGCCTACGAGTTAGCCTATAGGTTAGCTCGTAATTGAGCTCGTGCGTAAGCTCGTGCGTTAGATAATTGCTGTTAGTTAGTTGAGCTGCTAGCTAATACCGTGAATTTAGCTATACAATCTAACAACTATCTAATTCTACTACCTTATTATTATATTTATAATATATTCTATATTTCCCTCTTTAAGAGATAGAAATCCTAGATAGGTATAGAAGATAATACCTATTTACCTAAGGTAATAGAAGAAGGAGAAAAAGTATAAGAAGTTAAGAAAATCCTTAAGAAATATTAGAAAAAAAGGTAAATAGAGTACTTCCTAAGATAAAAAGGATATAATAAATCCTAGGATATATAGACCCCTACTATAGATTTTAAAGATATAGATAAATTAATTAATAAGTTTAAATTAGCTTAAAGTACTCTACGTTTAAAGTAGAAATAAAAAACTTAATTTACGTACCTAAAATATAATTAAAGAGTAATTTATTTATTTAAGCTTAATAGCTTTATAGCTAGGTATCTATATATATTAAAAATAACTATACTATAAAATAAAAAACTCTTTACTTATCCTCTATCTTCTTATCCTTACTACTAGGCCTATCGCCCTCTTTATTATCTTTAGGCGCTCTACCTATACTATTCTTTCTACCTATAAGGCTAGTACTATTCTTATCCTTATTTTTATCCTTATTCTTATTATTATTATCTTTATTATTATTAGTAGTAAGAGAAGTAACTTAAAAGGATATTAGTATACGTTATATATAAGTAATATATATAAACTTACTAAGTAACTTATAACTAAAGTAAGCTTATAGATAGTAGCTACTAAGTCCTTCTACCTAGCTACTATATTCCTCTACTTAGTTACTAAGCTCTTATACTTAGCTAAGATTAGCCCTAAAAATTAAAGTATAGTAGTAAGAGTTTAGGTAGCTACTCTTATAGGAGTACTACTATAAGTAGTAAGGTAGTAGTAAGATAATAGCTCTAAATTAAAAGTATACTAGGTATAAGTAAGCTTAATACTAGTAGAGTAGACTATATTATTTATCTTAGTATTAGTAGTATTAGTAATAGTAGTATTATAAATAGTATAGAGCTAGTATATATAGTTTATATACCTATTTGTAAGGGGTCTAGGGTAGAGAGCTCCTAGGGTAGGCTTAGCGCTATCGACGAGCTCTACTAGGCTAAGTAACTAGTATTGCTAGCTCTATCGGCTAGTATATTCCCCTGCATACAACCTAGTACAACCCTAAGCAAGTTCTAAGGAACTTCAAGCAATAATAACTAGTATATATATTATATACTACTACAATAGCTTAACTAGCTATTAGCCCCTTTTTAGTTTAGTTTAGTAGTATACTAAGTCCTTACAAAATAGCTAGTTGCCCTAGAGTCGTTAGTTTAAACCTAGGTCTCGCCCTAAAAGCCTAACATTGTTACTAAATTGTTTTAGGACGAATATACTATATATTTTATAGTACTAAAGTTGCTTTAGGGAAATAATTATATCTAGTTTAGTTTAAATTATCTTATTCCCTTAATAATAGCTAGTGTTACATGTTTTAAACCGCTAAGGATAGCTTAGTCTTAGAGGACAGAGACGTGTAAGGGGTCTAGGGCAGGGAGCTCCTAGGGTAGGCTTAGCGCTGTCAACGAGCTCTACTAGGCCAAGTAACTAGTATTACTAGCTCTGTTAGCTAGTATATTCCCCTGCATACAACCTAGTACAACCCTAAGCAAGTTCTAAGGAACTTTAAGCAATAATAACTAGTATATATATTATATACTACTGTAATAGCTTAACTAGCTATTAGCCCCTTTTTAGTTTAGTTTAGTAGTATACTAAGTCCTTACACTATTAAACTTAATAGGAACCTATTTATATTAGTTATAGAGTAGCTCCTAGAGTATACTAAAAAGAACTTACTATAGAGTAGCTACTATAATTATTATTAGTATAGTACTTATAATAATAATTATCTAGCTTATTATAAATAACCTTTTAGCTAGTAATATCTTAAACGTAGTATATATATATCTTATATAGAGTAATACTATTAGTATACCTAGTAAGATTACTCTACTTAAAAGGTATAGTACTACGTATATTACTCTTTTTAATAAACTTAGAGTATAGATATATAAGGACTTAGTATACTACTAAACTAAACTAAAAAGGGGCTAATAGCTAGTTAAGCTATTGTAGTAGTATATAATATATATACTAGTTATTATTACTTAAAGTTCCTTAGAACTTGCTTAGGGTTGTACTAGGTTGTATATAGGGGAATATACTAGCTAATAGAGCTAGTAATACTAGTTACTTAGCCTAGTAGAGCTCGTTGATAGCGCTAAGCCTACCCTAGGAGCTCCCCGCCCTAGACCCCTTACAAGATAGTAGACTATAATAATAATTTATTATAATTCTATTATAAGTACTAATTATAAGTTATATATACGTTTTAGCTATATAATAATATTAAAGAGATAGAGTAAAATAATTATAAAATTTTTATTATTACTATATAGACTATACTAGTTACTAGGAGATCTAGCTCCTACCTATTATTATAATATTATTACTATTATTAGTAAGGTATAATCTTTTACTTGTTATTAAGTAAATAGAGGAAATATATATAAGTAAAATAATAATAAAACGCGCCTAATATATATAAAAGTTATAAGAGTAATATAAATACTTTTTTTCTTTTTTTTCTATAAAGGTTTTAGGGTTTTTATTAAGGTTATAACTTAAAGAGCTAGTAAAGACTCTAGCTAGAAGGGGAGGCTCTATAACAAGGGTCTTAGTAGAGATACCTAGAATTATAAGGATCTCGAGATCTTTAGTACTCTAGGACCTCTAGGGCCTTAACTATACTAATATCTATAGTACTAGACTAGGGTAGAGCTAATACGCTATACTAGCGTATAAAAGGCCTCCTACTTATAGGAAAAGTCTAGTAAGTATTATTTACCTTTTTAATTAAAACCTTTACTTAAATATATATTATCCCTTTACTATCTCCTATAGCCTATAGTAAGTACTATTACCTTCTAGCTATCTCTTTATACTAAATAAATAAATTAGACCTTAGAAATTTTCTTAAGGTAGTATATTAATTACAAGTAAGATAATTAGGCTACTTAGCTATACGTTACTAAATTTTAAGTAAATAATACTATTAATACTTCTATTAAGATAACCTCTTTTTTTATAGATTTAGGATACTACCTTTATAGTAGTATATACCCTAGTAAGAATAATAAATCCTAGCTAAACCCTTTCTAATAAAAGTAATATATATAAGTAGATAAGCTACTTACTACTTATAGTAACCTAGTAGTATACTTTAAAGAAAAAATACTCTAGGTATAGTAAGAATAAATAGCTTAAGCTAATACTTCTTATTATAGTATACTAGTATATAAGGTTAGTAACTAAGCCTATATTAGTATAGCTAATTAGAAAACTACCTATTTAACCCTAAAGCTTAATAACTAGTAGGTAGGCCCTTACCTTATTATAAAAGTTATTTATAATAGTAGGGTATATAAACTTATACTACTCTAGGAAATACTAAATAAAGGTATATTTCCTATCTTTTACTTAAAGCTACTATACCTTAGAGACTAGAAGCCCCTACTAGACTAAAACCTACCTTAGCTAGTCTCTATTATTATTACTAATAAAGGAACTAGTAGTATATATAAAGAATATTTTATTAAAGCTATTATAGATATACGCCTTAAAGAGTAAAGTAAACTAGTAGGTTAATACTATTTAGTATAGTAGATAGAGTATAAAAAACCTATATAAAAGCTTATAAAAGAATTTACTAAATATAAAGCTACCTTTAGCTTTTACTAGAACTACTTAGAGAAACCTATACTACTAATCTTGTATATACCTATAAATTAGAAACCTAATAAAGATATAATCTATTAAGGTACTATACTCTACTACCTTAAAAGCTACTACCTTAAGCCTAGCCTATAATAAATAGCTACTTATAGTCTTAAAGTACCTAGTAGTAAACTAATAAGGACTTTAATTACTAAAGCTATATAAGGCCTACTACCTAAAATAGGTACTAAACTATAGGTTAAAGGGTTACCTTACCCCTAGTAATATACTAGTAATAAGTACGTAGCTAACTACTACCTAGGAAATAAGGCTAGCTAGTATAATACTAGTTTTACTAGAAGGTAGCGTAAGCTTAGGTAGTACTATAAGTAATAGCCCCTAAAAAGCCTATAAAGTTTAGAGAAAAAGTACTAGAGTCTAGTAATTAAGTTACTCTATACCCTAAGGCTAAAGCCTATAGTACTCCTATACCTACTAAAAAGCTTTTATAATATAACTACTACTTACTATTAAGTTAAGCGTAGAGTAGTTAATTATTAGAGATTTTAAACTACTCCTCTTATATAATATATAAATACTTTTAGGTTTAATTTTATTATTATAGAGTTAAGGTAGTAGAAAAGAGTATATAGTTAATACGTTTTATATATAGAAGTTATATAAAACTAATATTTATACTAAAATTTATAAAAACTTTAGCTCTATACTTACTAAGTACTACCTTAAACTTAGCTATTTTTAACCCTACTTCCTTTTTATTAACTTTTCTTAGCCTCTATTAAAGCTATCTACTATTATACGCTAGTAATAGACTTATATAGGCCCCTATTTAGCTCTAGGGATTTACTTATTAAGAGGAGAGAGATATATAAAGGAGTAATCCCTTTTATCTTTAAATTCTACCTATATTAGTAAGTTTATAACTTACTAATATAGTAAGTATTAGTAAGTTTATAACTTACTAATATTTATTAACGTACTAGCTTATTAGTAAGCTACTAGGTATATATACTTAGTATAACCCTAGATAGCTTTTTATCTACTATTTACTCTTTTTTAATTAACTACTTACTACCTCCTTTAAGCTATACTTACGTAAAGTCTACCTTATATATAGAGAGCTAATACTTATTATAAGGCTATATTATAATACTCTTTAGTAGAGTAATAGTATAGAAAGTAGTATATTAAGCTATAGTTATAACCTTAATAACTAAAGCTAAACTTCTTATACTAGAGTATATAAGTAAAAAGGTAATAGCTTTTAAAAGACTTTTTAAAGAACTTATATTATACGTAGGTACTATTTAAATAATCTTCTATAATAATAATTAAATAATCTATCTTATAGTAGGTAAAAATAAGAAGATAATAATTTACCTATACTATATAGATATTTAAAATATATAGCTTAGGTAGAAGTACTTAAAAAAAAGTTTCTAAGTATCCTATATACCTATAAATAAGATACTAGCTAATAGGCTAATAAAATACCTACCTAAGTAGTAGTTTAATAGATTTAAAGCTTATCTAAATCTAAAGGACGTATAAAAAGAACTATAAAAGGTAGAATAATACGTAGATAACTTAGAAGAGTAGGAAAGAAAGTACTAGTATTACTATTATTTATAAAAAGTATTTAAAATACTTTTACTATAATATAAGTATAGTATAAGTACTAAAGTATAGAGATAGTAGATTTCTTACTTAAAAATAAAGTTAATAGCCTAGTAGATAAGTACTTTAAGCTCCTTACTAATCTTATAGAGCTTACCTAGTACTAGGCTAGCTTTATCTTTACTTTCTTTATCCTCTTCTTCTTCTTCTTCTTTATTTTCTAGTACCTCTATAGTACTTAAGAGTACTTAGAAGGCTATATATAGCTTTAAAACCTAATATACTAAGATACTACTTCTAAGTATACTAATAAAATTATAAGCTACCTAAGTAGTAGTAGTAAGGCTATAAAATATATTAGAATAAGTAATAATTAAAAGTAGTAAAGCTAAGAGCTAAGAAGGACTTATATAGCTTTATACTTATACCTAAAGGTATATAACTAGTAGTATATTCTTCTACTATTATTATAAGGTAGATTACTTAACTAGATAAAGAGCTTTAGGTATTTAGGTATAGTAGTAAGTTAGTAACTAGGGTTAAGGTAATAGGTAAGCGTTACTAAGAGACTTAAGGTATAGTAAGGTTATAGGTATATAGTAAGGCTATAGGTCTAAGGTAAGACTTATACTTAACTATAAGGCTTTAAAGGTTATAAAGCCTCCTATCTATATACTATAGTTTTAAAAGTAACTTTATACTTTATCCTTTACTAAGTATTATAAAGTACTAAGTAGACTTTATACTTTATCTTTTACTAAGTATTATAAAGTACTAAGTTAACTTTATACTTTATCTTTTACTAAGTATTATAAAGTACTTATTTAGTCTTCTATTATAACCTCTTTATATATCTATATTATAGTCTACTATATTATCTTATCTATAGTCTAAGTAGCTCTTATAGTTATACTAGTCCTCTAATAGTTCTATTAGCTCTAGGTTCTATATAGGGTTAATACTTATAATACTATTCCTTTCTCCTACTAGAGGCATATTATTTTATTCTAGATCTAAGTTATTAGTATTATAAATCTATATAGTTTCTCTTAAAGTCTATTCTCTAATACCTTCTAAATCTACGCTTAATAAGCGTACTCTTATTACCTATATTTATTATAATAGTATTAAAGTAATACTCTATCCCTACTATACTAGTAAAAGGTTATAGTATATAGTATCTAAAAAAAATAGTAAGGCGTATAAGGTATATATTAATACTAATATTTAGTATTATTATTTCTATCTAAAGGTTTCTATAGTAAAGTATACGTATTCTATTATTATATAAGTATCCTAACTTAGGTTTCTTAGGAAGAGCTATTAACTAGGCTTAAGATAAATTATCTACTTAGATCTATAAGGCTAAGGCTAATTATAAGTATATTTATACTTAGATTACTAAACTATTAAGTAAGCTAGTAGAGAATTATACTTACTTATCTTATCTTTATAGGTTAATAGAGTATTGTCGCGTATAGAAGCCTACTATAGACACCTTAGCTAATTAGCGTTCTCTATAGAACCTAGCAACCTCGGTTCCCTACATCTAGAACCTATAGATCCTTAGCTCTACTAAGTACCGTACTACTACAAAAGGAGTAGCTTAGCTATAGCTAATAATTAATAATCTATCTCCTAATTATTCCTAAGCTTAAGCCTTATTCTCTATTACAAGTATAATAATAAATAGTCTTCTACTTAGTCTTACATAGTTAAGGTAGAGCTTAATACTACTAAGGTAGAAGTAGGTTACTTTTCTCTAGGTAATACTACCTCCCTAGGTACCTCTCTATCTATCTCTAGTAACGCTCGTCCTCTAAGAGATTTTAATAAGTTTCTTAAGTTACTATAAGATAGGCTAGAGGATTTTAACTTTAGAATTCTTCTAGTAACTTAAGATAGTTAAGGTTATCTTCTAGTTACTAGGTATTCTCCTATAGCTTACCCCTATTATCTATTCCTTACTAACTAACTAGGTAGTAGTTTTTTCTATTACGCTAGCGTTATACTAGGATCTCTTCTATTTCCTACTCTTTATTATCTTATCTATAGGTAGCTACGTTATAAGCTACTAGTTATATATTTTAGGGTACTTTTTCTAGGTATAAAGTATAGAAGGTTAGGTAAACCTTTATTATTAGGGGAAGTTTAAAGTAGTAGTTATTTTCTCTAACTTATTTATCTATTTTATATAGACTAATTTTAATATAGTCTAGTTTATTACTTAGTCTAGTACTCTTAATATTTTTTTATTATAGCTAGACCTTATCTCTCTTTTTAAATTATAGTTCCTAGGTTTTTTTCTTATTATAGTTCTATTCTATAGTAGTATTTACTAATTTAGTATCTATTTTAAGCTACTTATAGATCTTCTAGATCCTTACTATACTCTACTATATACTTAGGCTATATATTTCTATATTAATTAAGTTATTCCCTATTATAGGGTTATATCTATAGTTTATATAGTATAGTATTATTTCTATTATACTATAGTATACTATATTATAAGTAAATTAGGCTAGTAGTAGTAGTATTACTTAATTATCCTATTTATAGTTAAGGTAGTACCTTAGGTACTATTCTACTATCTAATTAAGTTATTCTATAGCTCTATTTATTTAGGAGTAAAAACTTATTAATATTTCTAGCTTAATTCCTAGTCTTACTATAAAGACCTACTAGTACTTTAATATAACCTTTAGGTCTCTATCTAATATAATCTTATCTAGTACTCTATATTCTACTAGGATTGTTTATAGTATTATATAGGTAAACTAAAGTACTTTTATTTTCTCTAGGTATAAGATAAAATATCTATATCTTATTAACTTATTTACTATTATAAGTATAGAATTATACTAGGTTCCTATAATTAAGTTCTTTAATTTTAGAAGTTTTACTATAAAGTCTAGTAAGATTGTTTTTTATAGTCTTTCTACTAGTTCTATTATTTATAGTAGTCTATAAGGGGTATATCTATCTACCTTGTTTTTATAGTACTCTAGGTACTCTATAAGTACTAATATTACTAATACTCTTACCTTTAGGATATAGTATTCCTAGACTAGGCGTTTTAGTATCTTCTTAATTCCCTAATAACTATATACTAGTAGTTTATAGAATTATTAGATAAATTCCTTTTATATACTTTTTAGGATATATATTTAGTTATATACTTATACTAATCTATTATTAGTTTATCTTTCTAGGAGTATTTCTAATTTATCCTTTACTTTATTTATTTCTATTTAGATCTATTTAGTCTATTTATACTAGGTTTATACTAGTTCTTATATTACTATAATCTTAGAGTAGTTAAATTATAGTAAACTATCGTTTATTTTATATAGTATAGCTCCTTCTATTAGGGTAAAGCTTATATTTAGTTTAGGTCTTTAGCTAAGTATATTAGCCCTTAGGTTTTCTTTTCCCTTATAGTACTAAATCTTAAAGTCGTATTCTATAAGGATCTATAACTATTAGTATTATTATAGGATTAATTCTTTATTAAGTATAAAACTAGTAAGGTTTTTATAGTTACTATAGACTACTATAAGGTATTTAGCTCCTTAGAGATATACTCTCTATTCTTTAAAATATACTACGATTATAAGTAGTTCTTTGTTATAGATATTATAGTTTCTTTCTATAGGTATTATTATTTTTACGTAATAATATATAGAGTAGAGGTAACTATTATTATCTTCTTAGAGTAGTACTCTTAATATTATACTATTTAAAGTATTAGTCTCTATTCTAGGTTATTTCTTTAGTAAGTATATCTATAGTACTAGTTCTTTTATAAATTCTACCTTTATTTTTTAAAAAGCTTCTTCTTCTTATTTTATCTATATAAATAGGACGTCCTTTTTTATAAGTCTATAAAGGGGGCTAGTAATATTAACTTATACTAGGATAAATTTTTAGTAGAAGTTATAAAATCCTATAAAGGATTATAGTTATACTAGTATCTTAGAGCTCTTCTAGGTAAGTATCTCTTATATCTTTATAGGCTCTACTTCTAAGTATCCTAGTATAATTATATATCTAAGGTATATAGTTCTTTATATATAGAATTTATATTTCTTCTTATAGAGTTATAGCTTTACTTATATTAATTTCTTTAGGATAGCTTGTATATACTATTTATATTCCTTTAGTATCTTAGAGTATATAAAGATATTATTAAGGTAGGCTATAGTAAACCTATCTAAGTATAGTTATAATATGTTATTAATTTAGGCCTAGAAAGTTCCTAGTTTTAAAGGAATTATTACATCCTATAGTTAGTATTCTAGTAACCTCTCCTCTAGTATAGTAAAAACTTCCTATAGGTTATTATATTCTAAGAGTATAATCTTCTTATATAGTATTTCTTCTACTACGTATAAGTATACTATATACTTATCTATCTTTCTAGGTTTATAGAATATAACTATTCCTATTTTCTAGTTAATTTATAGGTTAGCTTATTTAAGCTATAGGGTTTCTAAGATTAGGTTCTAGCCTCTATCTATCTATATAATATTATATATAATAGGTCTTATCTAACCCTTTAGTCTAAGGTAGGCTAACTTTATTTCTTCTATAACTAGGTTTTTAAAAGCTTTTCCTTTAATTATTATAATATTATAAGTATACTATTTTTATTTAGTTAGAATATATCTAATATTTATATACTATTATAAGGTAAAGTTTCTTATTACTCTACTATCTATTATAGCTATAACTAGTTAATCTCCTAAGAATCTATATATAAAGATTCTAGAGTTATAGTTTATTTATCTAGTAGCTTATAGCTATTTATTTTCTTATTCTTCTACCTTTACTTTCTTTATTTATTCTTTAAGTTCCTTATATTCTAGGTACTTATTATAGGTATAATAAGTAACTAATCTTCCTAAATAGTACTCTATAGGTAGTATTAGTAGTAGCTCTATATAAATATATCTTAGTCTATTCTACTAGGGTATTAGTTACTAGTCTTTAGTTAACTACTTATATATTTTGTAGTATTTGTATTCTTCTACTAGATAGTAGGTCTAGTCTAACTATTAGTATTTAGCGTATTTAGGGTTCCTTAGCTAACTATTCTTAGATATCTATTTAGGGTTAATCTTCTAGTACTATACTAGGGTTAGTTAATTAGTTATCTTAATATACCCTATCTATAGATTTATAACCTCTTTATTTCCTATAACTAGTATATCTAGGGTTTTAAGGTTTCTAGACTTATCTATAATAATAATATTAGGCGTTTCTAGAAAAATATATTATTATTTAGGTATAACTTTACTAGACGCTATATCTATAGGCGAGTTTTCTAAGGCTAATTCTTAGGTAGGCTTCTCTTAAGTTATAGCTAATTATACCTTTTCTAGCTAATATCTTATACTTACCTTTATGTTACTATACTCTTATAGTAGTTATTATAGTACTTAGTCTAGTATTTCTTTATATATTTACTTATCCTAGCTAGCTTTACTAGTTCTAGTATTTCCTTAATTTCTTTAGTTACTACTACTTATTCCTTTTCTAATTCTCTATTATTTAGGGCTTTAAATAGGTAGTTCCTTATAAAATATCCTAGTTTTTTATAGTTAAAGTATACCTTTACGTTCCTAAGCCTTTACTTATTAGGGTCTACTCGTCTATTCTAGTTTATATACTTATAGGTTATACCTAATTATATTAGTTCTAGACTATATAGGTCCTTTTTAAGTAGGTTCTACTAGTACAATCTATTACGTATATTTATTATACTAGGTAGTTTATTCTTATTAAATATATATAGTTAGTTATTAATTTTAATAGTAAGCTAAATTAATCCTTAGAGTATTTCTAGTATATCTATTAAGATAAGAGCCTATTAGAGTATAGGTTTAAGACCCTTGTAATACTAGTTTCTTAAGGCTTTATTACCCTAGTTTAACTTTATTATAAGTTACTTAAACTCTAAAGTATAGTAGGCTATAGACTTAGTCTACTTTAGCCTTTAGAGTTTAGCCTTTACTACTCCCTTTGCGTCTACGTCTCTAAACGTAAGGCTTAATTATTATTTAAAATAATTATAGCTACTAAAGATTTACTATATCTTAATACTTTTTTATTTATTAGGGCCTAAACTCTCTTCTAAGTATATTTTAAACTAGTCTATTACCTTTCTTATAAAATAGGCTATAATAAAAGATACCTTATAGCTTTTATTCTAGATTTAACTAGAGTTAAAGGTTATATAGATTAATATATTAGCTAAGAATCTTTTAAGTTTAGTTTAGGTACTATTAAACTTCTCTAGTATTCTAAGTTTAAGTAGTTTATTCTTTATATTATTAATCTAGTTAGTAAGTTTATAGATTTACTATATTGCGCACTATAAGAGTTCTTAGTCCTCTCCTTAGGTCCTAAAGATCTCTTTAATCTAGATATTGTTTATTATAATTGTCTATCTACTTAAAGATTACGCGTAGGTTGTTATTATTACTATTAACCTTAATAGTTAAAGTATAAGGTAGATTACTTAACTAGATAAAGAGCCTTAGGTGTTTAGGTATAGTAGTAAGTTAGTAACTAGGGTTAGGGTAATAGGTAAGCGTTACTAAGGGACTTAAGGTATAGTAGGATTATAGGTATATAGTAAGGCTATAGGTCTAAGGTAAGACTTATACTTAACTATAAGGCTTTAAAGGTTGTAAAGCCTCCTATCTATATACTATAGTCTTAAAAGTAACTTTATACTTTATCCTTTACTAAGTATTATAAAGTACTAAGTAGACTTTATACTTTATCCTTTACTAAGTATTATAAAGTACTAAGTTAACTTTATACTTTGTCCTTTACTAAGTATTACAAAGTACTTATTTAGTCTTCTATTATAACCTCCTTATATATCTATATTATAGTCTACTACGTTATCCTATCTATAGTCTAAGTAGCTCTTGTAGTTACGCTAGTCCTCTAATAGTTCTATTAGCTCTAGGTTCTATATAAGGTTAATACCTATAACAATTATAGTTAAAGTACTTACTAGTAGAGTAGCTAGTAAGTATACTTTTTACGTACGCTAGGTACAACTCTATATAGTAAGCGCCCTTCTAACTATAATAGGAAGTAGAGGGTAGAAGAGTAGGTAGTAGTAGTAGTAGTATAGGCGTAGGCTAGTAGGAGTAACGAGGCGCGCACGTAGGCGTAGGTAAGGGTAGTAGTAGTAGTAAGGGTAAGGGCGTAGGTAGTAGTAATAGTAAAACAACTTTCTTAGCCTAGCGCTTAGCTAGAGTAGCCTAGGTACGCTCCTAGCTTTATAGTAGTAGTAGTAGTAATAGTAGTACTATAGTAGTAGTAGTAGTATATATAGTAGTAGTAGTAGAGGTATAAGCGTAAGTAGATTGTTTAGCTTTTAACTATAATTAGTTAGTAGAGCTAAAAATTAGAGGGATTAACTAGTAGGGTACTACAATAGGCGTAGATTACTAATATGTATAAGGCGTAGTATAATATAGGTTATAGATAGAGTATAGGCTAGAAGCTTTATTTTAGTATATAATAGGTGCTAAGTAAGCGTATAGGCTAAACAAAGCTATAAAACTATACTACTATAAGTAAAGTATAGCTATATTAACTATATAACTTGCGTAAAATAGGCTATAAGGTAATTATAATACTTAAAACTTAGAGAAATAGTAAAAAGCCTACTCTTCTAGGGGGTATATCGCGTATAGAAGCCTACTATAGATACCTTAGCTAATTAGCGTTCTCTATAGAACCTAGTAACCTTAGTTCCCTATATCTAGAATCTATAGATCCTTAGCTCTACTAAGTACTATACTACTACAAAAGGAGTAGCTTAGCTATAGCTAATAATTAATAATCTATCTCCTAATTATTCCTAAGCTTAAGCCTTATTCTCTATTATACTTTCTCTCTTACTATTATTACGCGTTCTCTTTACTACTCTCCTATTTATAGATTAGCTCTCTATTATCTTCCTACTTTCTTTTAAATTACTTCCTAAGCTATTAAGCTAGTTACCTATATCTAATAGAAGGCCTATAATATAGCTATTTTCCTATTTAAGCTTGCTAACTACTACTTGTATTTGTTGCTGCGCCCCCCTTATAGTACCTTACTATACCTTACTATAGTTATCCCCGCTACTTTTATACCTATTGTTGTACCCTACTATTGCTAACGCTATAATAATAGTATAGCTGCAAGATAATAGAAGTAGTTGTTACCTAGTAATATTAGTTAGTAAGGGTAGTAAGCTAAGGGGACATCGTCGAGATATAAGTAAAGTAGGTAGTAGAAGATAGACGTAGTTCGAAGCGTAGAAATTCTACATTAATAATAGTAAAGGATAAGAGTTAAAAGAGTAAGATAAAGGTTGTAGAGGCTTAAACTAAGATATATTTCTATTTGTAATAGTAATTAGTAAAAGAATACTCTAGGAAGAAAGTCTCCCCTAATCCTATCTTATAGTCCTCTATCCCCTAGAAAATACCCTCTCTAGCTTATTGCTTATTGCTAGTATAGATAGTATGTTAGTAGTAAATATAGGTAATTAAGGGTATAGTTTACGCTATTAGTCCTATATCTACTACTAAAGTAGTATATAAGAGATTTTGTAGTGCAATTAGCTATAGTACTCCTTATACTTATCTCTAATCTTTAGCCTAATAATCTTAGCCTTTAACTCTCTCTTAATGCGATTAAACTTGTTAAGCTCCTTTAGATCTATAAGGGAGTAATCCCTTTTATCTTTAAATTCTACCTATATTAGTAAGTTTATAACTTACTAATATAGTAAGTGTTAGTAAGTTTATAACTTACTAATATAGTAAGTATTAGTAAGTTTGTAACTTACTAACACTTGTTAATATACTAGCTTATTAGTAAGCTACTAGGTATATATACTTAGTAGAAACCTAGATAGCTCTTTATCTACTATTTACTCTTTTCAATTAACTGCTTACTACCTCCTTTAAGCTACTCTTGCGTGAAGTCTACCTTATATTACTAGACTCTTCTTGCAAGTAGGAGGCCTTTTATGTGCTAGCATAGCGCATTAGCCCTGCCCTAGACTAGTACTATAGACATTGGTACAGTTGAGGCCCTAGAGGTCCTAGAGTACTAGAGATCTTGAGATCCCTATAATTTCGGGTATCTCTACCAAGACCCTTGTTACATACAACGTCCCTCTAATATAAGGAAGTTATTATCAACCCTATGCGTACTACGAGGCGCAATTTTATACAGGGCCGCCCCGTTAATAAGTACCTCTAGCATAAGTGAACCGCCGATCTAGGCTAATGCGAGATAACCCCGCACGTCTTACCTTATGCACTAGTAGGTGTTTTACTATAAGAGCTGTGGCCGTACAGATTATACAAGCGCGTTTAGATTATCGTTAATTCTAACTTAGGATTAGGAGTAGTAATAATGTATGGCTTAGTGCTTGTTTAGCTGGCCAACGCGCTTCTAGCGTTAGATTGTATGACCAATCTCGTGGCAGCTAAGCGAGCCAATCAATAGATTCCGGGTCGACCTGGATTCTGTAGATAACTGACTGCGACCATCCTACGTACGAGCTTACGTACGAGCTCAATTACGAGCTGGCTCGTAAGCTGACTTGTAGGCTCGCGTTGATGAGTTGACGTTGATAAGTTGACGTTGATGAAGTGGCGTTAGTAGCGATCGAGATAGTGATCGTGATCGCGATGGCGATCGGTATTGCGCGTGCACCAGCGTGCGCCAAGAGCTCGGCGAGCAACCTCAACCTTTGTAAGAATCAACTCCAGCACCGCACCAGGAGCTAGGCCAGCAAACCAGTAGAATCTTGATGCATCCAGACTCAGCTGAGGTAGGCGCCAACCCACAAACCGGCGCATCCCTTGCAGAGGCACAAAAGGCCCAACCCTTGCATAGGCTCAACGCCAGCTAAGGCATCGCCCTAACTAAGGCTCGCCCTGACCGAGGCCTCGCCATCGCCGAAGTATTAGCAGCTGATAGAGCTGAGGATATATAGAGGAGCGCGATAGAAGAAAGAAGAACACAGCGCACAATCAATCAATCAGTTCTCATTTATCTTTTAAATTAATCTTAAAGTTCTACTTTCTTGGTCACAGAAATTCTAGTTGCGTGTAATAGGCCTATTACAGCCTTACCGCACACCATCTTTCAAACCCCTTTTATCTGGCATCTAGCGTCGAAACCAGCTTCGACACAGTAATCCTACACACTTAGAGATGTAGTTCAACGCACAGCGATACCCGTTTTGTAACGTAGAGGTATACTATTACTATGCCCTCGAGCTCTAACGCCCGCTGCTACTCTCTCTGCTAGCTGATAGGACGGCCTAATCGAGCTTACTACGTCCTTATGCTTCTCGAGTCTACTAGCGCCGATTCCTAGACTAAACTGCCGCGAGCTTTAGTCTTAGCTCGTTAGAGGGGAATACGATATAATAGAAAGGATATAAGATAAGATAGAGCGCGGCGGCCCTAAAAACTGAAGCTTGCGCTTCGGCAAGTGGGTTCAACGGAGCGTACTGGCGAAACGCCGTCGTTGCAAGCGCATACTAAGGTAGAAAGTTCTTGTATGCTTTGGTGATACAGCTGTCGTACAGTCAAACAACTAGCAGCTTCATACAAGAGCACTTCAATCTCTAAGGCCGTAGAGAGGTGCTTCTGGATTGCTCATATTCGTGAGGGGTGAGTACTAGCAGAGCTGTGGCGGTAGCCATGCACGGCAAGGCCCTATACTATCTAGGAGCTGCATATGGCACTTTTCTTCAGCCATATCTACAAACCATCGCCTCCGGCGCAAGGGTGTAGCCGGTACGGGTCGGCCGCCCTCCCTGTCAGCAGTGGCGGCGATGTGCCGCCTAAACTAAGAGTCGAACTACAGTACCTAGCGCCTAGAGTTGTCGGTGCTTTCATGCTAACTGATCAAAATCCGGGTACAACGTATCTCACATGAACCGTCGAAATGTAGTATATTGCTAGGGCACTGCTATGTGGGTCTCTAGGTATAGTACATCTTACAGGAATCTTCAGGTGTAGAAGAGTAAAGCAACTGCAGGTTCCGCAGTTTTGACTTCGCCAAATTCGCAATACCCGAGTCCGTGCCATATACCTCCTGGTAGAAACTTAGGGTTTCGGTCCAGAGGTCTGCTGCTATTTTCAATTCTGAGTCACCCCAGTCGCCTGCGAGACGCTTATGTCTGCCGTGCCGCATGTACGAATTAGCCAGCTCGTCGACCGCTCGCATCGTCTCTGAATGACGTCTTCCCCACCATTCTGTGTACGTTGCAATGATGTATTCAAAAATTTTACGAGCGGATGCGAATTGAAGCCGCTCGACACATACTCTTCCAATGTTCAGCCTAACGGCGAAGGTGGCTGGATGCGACTCATGCAGGTATTGCTTCTGGCCATCGAAAGCTTGCCTGAATGTTTCCTCTGCCTTGTCCACGTTGTTATCCCTGAGATATGTCTCACCAAGATCATTTAAGGTTCGGAAATACAATTGCATTTTTCCGTCCCTTTCCAGGCTGTTGTTATCTGCGATAGCCCTAGAGAAGTAATGGGCTGCTGAAAGTAGGCACTGCTGCGCCTCGACCAGTTCCGAGAGCATTAGAAGGCTTCGCCCTCTGTTGTATAAAGTGCTTATTGAAGCGTCCTCATCCTGTACTAGAAGTTGGTCTCTCCTTTGAGATGACCGGTCGAAAGCCTGTAGAGCGAGGTCATATTTTCGCCGGGCATGATAGATGAGGCCAAGATTGTTTTCAATATTAGCCATTAACTCGAGAGTTAGCTGAGAAGGTTCGTCCCATCTAAGAACATTTAGAATCCCCTCGTATAACCGAGACGCTTCCTCGTAGCGTCCGACCAGACGGAACAGGTTGCCGAACTTTTCGAGTTCCAGTAAGTCCAAGCAGCGGCCCCCCCTGTCCTGCTCCATGTGTATCTTGCACTGGTCAGCATGCGGCTCTAATCGCTGTGCTATCTTTAGGAAATCCTTATTAGTAGACCGCGGAACCTTGGCAGCAACTAAAGCTACTGCGCATTTTACATACTCTTCCTCGTTTGACTTTGCTTTCCATCTAGAAAATTCATGGATTGCAGGGTGGATTTCGTAAACGCACTCTTTCCCACTCTGTGGTTTGGCCTCGACGAATGATAATTTAAGTATGGGGAGAATATACTCGCGAATGCGGTTCTGATTCGCTATCTGGCGGAGCCAGCTTGGGTATTCGCTGTCAGTTGCGTTCTGGCAAAGATCATACCACATGTCTCTGTGATCGAGGAAGCCAAAGAGCATCAAAAGTTTGGTGGCCAGAGGATTAGTATGCTCGAGCTCCTCAAAGCTGACTTCGAATGAACGTAGGAGGCCCCGGTCGGCCGAGAGATTCTCGCCATCAAGTTCCCGCTTCCTCCATTTCTCAGCGTAATGGGCCACTGTCTGAGGGTAATTAGATATGACAGAAGCCGCAAGCTGTAGCGAAAGAGGGTGGCCCTTGAGCATCCTGGCGAGTTCAAGCACATCTAGACACGACGTCAATCGCGCGAGTTCCGTCAGGTGGGGTAGTATTTACCCTCTTCCCTTCCCCTAAATTGATGATCAATCTCCAATTGGAGCATTTTGACAGCATCTTTCTCGGGTAGGCCTTTGACCTCCATCCGTCGAGGGTACCAGTCTGCCACCTCTCTGTTCCTTGCAGTAAGGATAATGGAGCCGCATGGGAGGCTATCCACAAGGCTGCGAATACGTTGTTGCAAAGACGAAATGCTAACCGCCCCATCAATAACAAGAAGCCATCTAGCGCGCGTCGGACTTTTGAGCTCGGTAAAAAATGAGTTGACGAGCCCTGTTCGTTGCGCATGATAATCTTCGCAAGCTTCTGCGCTCGTGGCAACCGGCCCGTTAGCGACTTTAAGCGTACTGATGATACTCTGCTCAAATGCTTCTTTGCTCTCACCCGTGACCCAGAAGATGTCATAACACGGATGCTTATCCCGCTGCTTTTTCACAAACTCAGACACTAGCTGTGATTTACCAACGCCACTGAGGCCCCAGAGCGTGATGACGGATTTTTGCGGCGGCTCCTGACGGTGGAAGCCGAGCCATTCTTCCAGCTCTGCAAGCTCTCTCTCTCTTCCTACAAAACAGCATTGTTCCGGTAAGGCGAGCCTTAGACGGGCCCCGTCGTTTGGAGAAATTACTGACCGCGGTGCTATACAAACGTGTTAGCCTCTCAGGATCATGAAAATGAGACCAAAGCGCGGAAGCAGGACAGATATTTGTTAGTGAAGCGGGCGAGATCTTTCCTGGTACATGCATTATATAGACTGCAGCGGGGAATTAGTAGATACAGGCCCTAAGGCCTTTACATACCAGATCCAGTTTCTTTCCGTGGGCCAAGCCTTACCAGAATCTCCTTCGCATATGCTGCCGCAGTGATAGCAGCGTATGGCTGCCATTCATCGTTTTTCTTGGAATCAGCAAAGTCACTGATTCCTCGAATAACAGCGACTGGCAGCTTCGTCATCATGCCAGCTGCTTCCATTTCAATGGCTATTCCGTCATATTTATCCCTCAACTCATCTCTCTTTTTCTTAGACTTAATAACCCCATTCCCAGAGAGTATGGTGCCATAATGGACTTGAGGCCCATCATCGGAATTGCGCTGTTGTATCTTAGAGGACCATTCGCTGCTAGCTGGGGGAAGGCCCGGTCTGTTGAACGCCGTCGCCTTCTCCAGGACATGCAAGTGTCGTGTGAAGCCTTCTCTAAGGAAACCCTCACGGACTTGAATGCTGGCGATAGCGGATCGCAAAAGAGGCAGTGTTGAGTTTTGCCACTGCTTGAGCTGAACTCCCTCGTCTTCGACTTTGATAAGGTCGTAGCCGATAACACCCGGGTTGTCCTTGTTAGGGACGGCAACAGCGACGTCTCCAAGACGGATGTCCCGTATTGGAGACGGAATGCCGGCAGCGATGCCGACAAGCAGTCCCACTTCAAGATTCGGGAAGTCCCGCAACGCCTCTGAGACCATACTTCCCGATATACCGATACCTACTTCCCCGGCAGGATATCCAGCTATCGCCACATTATACGAGGAGATTCTGCCCAGAATGTACAGCACGGTCTGTCCTGCGGATCTTTCTGGGGCCTCGTTGTGGACTTCGTCTAGCATAAGATACGCGGCCCGTTGCTCAACTACTAGTGGACAGAGCAATAATACGGTGTAATCTTCGAGCTTGGGTGTCTTGGCCATGGTGAGCAGATTTCGAAATCGCAGGGGTTGAGGGGATGGGAGTTGCAGGACTCGTAATACTATGTCGCAGTTGAGACGAGGCTTTGATGGAAGTAGATATGAATGAGTAGTAGGTGTGTCTTCGTTGTCTATTTATCTAGCAACTATCAACTGCCGTACTAAGGACCATCTTGTAGACCTCTTACCATGTGCGTATTACGGCAAATCACCGGTCGCCGGTGCTGGAAGTCGGAGCGGGAAACACTGAAAGAAATGTTTCGCTGCAGCCTGATGAAAGTTAGGTGGAAGTGAAATAACGCCGGGATACGGAGGATGTTCAAACTTGGTTTCGATGTTGTATGCTGCGGGGCATGCGGCAGGTTTCGTAAGCACACTGATGCGTCCGTTGGGTTCGGTGGACGCGTTCGAAACTTTTCGCCATTATTATATCCTATCTATCAGGGACCGTAGAGATTAACTGTACTAAGTTAAAAACCTTATCCCGTCCTGACAAGTAGAAAGGTGCTGCGACAGTGATTGAAGATCACGTGACAATGAGGTCTCCGATTGGAGGGACTGGACAAAGTTTCAAACGCCACGATTAGAGGCTGAGACGCCGACGTGGCAGCTTGAGCCACAACGCTCTCTTCCCTCCTCCCATCTATTTTTCCGGCGGTTTCTCTTCAAACAATCCTGGTAGCCATTTGCCAGCACCTTGAGCCTGATGCATATCACTTCAGGACATTGGCTCTGCTTTCGCCATGGATCTGCCCTGTCTAGCTTGTGAGCACTACTCCTGGCATGGTTGCCGTTGCACCCCATGGTGTTCGCGACGAGTGAGTCGGGCGCATTGCATTTCCTCGTAACATGGAGAAGGGATAAACTGACCCTGAGCTGCTCCAGTGCCTTGACTCCGCCGGCTCCGCTTACCACTCTAATCGACCACCCTCCCGTGCATCGTCCTACGGCAGCGCTGCCAGCGGCGTATCGCATCCGCCGAGGCCGGGAAACAGACGAAGGAAAGTTGTCAACATAAGCTACACCGAATTCGCCAACCAAACGATTAGCGAGCCCACCGAACAGAATCCATCATCTTACGTCGAGTCCTGGAGATTATCCATAACAAGTCACGATCCTCCAGGCCAAAATACGATCGAACGGCGAAGACAGAATCCGGCACAACATTTCCAGACCTTCCGTCCGCACCACACCGCATCGACGGCGACCGCACGGCCCCCTCCTGTGCCTTGCTCAGATGGGTCACATCCGGAAGTGCCTGCGAAACCGCACCACAATGGCTGCGCCGACGTCAAGTTCCACCTTACAAAGGAACAACATGACATCCTCGAAGCCCACTTCTACCAGCAGCACAAGCCTAGCACCAGCACGAAGAAAGGTTTCGCCGAGACGCTCGGAGTCCCCCTAGACAAGATCAATGTCAGTGGCACCGTGTGACTCGAGGCGGCATGCTAACTCGCGCGCAGAACTGGTTCCAGAATCGCAGAGCGAAGGTCAAGCAGGACCTCAAGAAGCAAATGAACCAGTACAACATGAGCATCTATGGACCTCCCCAGCTGCCTATCTCCACGCCGCAGTTCCCGCCTCACACGCACCCAGAGCAACCGCGGCCGCAGCCACCGATAGGCCAAGATTCCTATGCAGTGAGTGCTGACATCAGCCCTACGTGCCTCCCTGCCCAGAGCGTCGAGGGCCCGTTAGCCCTAGAACTAGGACACCAGGTCTCACTCCGGCAGCCGTTTGACATGCACCATTCTCTTCGCTCGATCGCAGAGGCTGACCGGACCACCCCGTACCATCCTAACGTAGCCACGCAGCCGTTTATGGCAGCGGCAGGGTCATCCTACATGCAGAGCAATGCAATCTCTCTCCCCGCGCAGGGATCAGGCTTTTCGTACGATAACAGCGGCCTACCAAATACTTTCCCGAGTGATCTGGATTGGTTTGAAGCGCCATACGACTTACCCCAGGCGTCAGCCTCCGAGCACGCATTGCCCTTCTGGGGGCCAAACGGAGGCCAAGCCTTCTCACAGGCCGACCTATACCAGCACCCCAACGCTTCCGCCCAAGCCGTGCTGTCATCGCCAGGTCAAAGCAGCAGCGGCAAGCTTAGCAGTAGTCCTTTAGACTTCGACTGTCTACCTATTTTCGGTGCCGATGCCTTTGTGCGGAGGAACTCGTCGACCAGCAACCTTGCCGACAATATCAAAGCGATACACATTCAGAACAGCACTCTAGATGACTTCAAGCAACCTAATCAACCCTCCAGCATTGCTGCACGACACCACAAGCGACCAACGGCTCTTAATCCGAGCAGGCTGAGGAGTGCCTCGTATACCAGCGGTATGCCTTCTCCGGGGGACGACGGTGATCACACTCTCCGAAAGATCAAGTCCTCAGGGATTCCCAACGCCGCAGGCCGTGTCCAGAAATCCACTCCTGGCTCAGCGCAACGTTCGCCCATGGCCATGACTTTTGCAGATGCTGCTGTGTCACAAAAATTTACGAGGACCCCCAATGAAATTGGTCGCTTCCCTTACTGGCAGAGCAACAGCGTCATCAGGAATCACCCGGCCATGCCCGATCCCAGTAGTCCGGAGAGTCTTAATGCGAACGGGTCTGTGGAATCCCAATCAGCCGGATTGTTCTCAAACACCGGCTCGCCACCTTCAGCGCCCCTAGACCTGAGCCAGCTAAATCAAGCACGACTTGCTAACGAGAATCTGTATCGTGACACGCCGCCACAGTCGGCTCCCGCCACCCAACAGACGTTTCCTCGCACAGCGTTTGTGCAACCGTCACAGATGAGGGCTGGATTCCACTCGACCACCGACCTTACTCTTGCACAACCAAAGCCGTCGCATTTTCGAAGGCCATCTTTACCCAACCCGGGACATGCCCAGTTAGACGAGTCCAGCATGCAGTACCCAGTCCAGTTCGGAAACTTCAATTACGATGACTTAAGGGCATGGCCTTGAATGAAATTACTTACAATGTCCTGTTCGCACCACCGGTGTCTGCTATGCCTGATTTCCTTGTACACGAGTATACTCTACCTCAACGCACAGAGCCCCACGCAACACTAATACGGCGGACGACTGAGCCTCAGCCCACATTTTCGCCAACCAGGGCCCGAGCGGCTTCCGGTCATAGTGACTGGTACTACCGCTTATTGGGTTGGCCAAGCGTTGGTGGTATATCGACTTGATCATTTTTACATCCGGACACGCTGATCAGCACGGCCAACCCGGTGTTGATGTACCGGAATCGAGGGCGGTGGAAAGAGGCCGAAGAGCTGGGGGTGCAAGTGACGGAGACTCGAATGAGGGTGCTTGGGGAGGAGCATCCCAACAGTCTGACCGGTATGGCCAGCCTGGCATGCACGTGGAAGTCCCGAAGCCGGAATGGAGAGGCCATCTTATTAATAGAAAAGTGCTTCCAGCTCCCGAGGCAGATTCTTAGCCTAACCATCCTGACACAGAGTCTTCGCTTGAAGCTCTAAACAAGTGGCAAATGGAGAACACGGAAATAGGACTTTATAGCTAACGTTACTTTAGTAGAATATAAGGCCAGTGCGAAGGCGGAATAGGTTAAGCTGGGTAAGCATGGTTATGAGTGATGCCTAACGGGAATAAAAGCGATTTGGCAATGGATGTCGCTACTACAAGCAGGGAGGGTGGCCGACCCGCACCGGCTACACCCTTGTGTGAGAGGCGTTGAACCTTTTGAAGAATGTGGTTGATGTGTGCGAAGTTGCCACTGCTGTAAGAGCTAGGAGGTGGGTGCCGCACGCGCCATGGGTTTTCGAGATGGCCTTGCTATAATAGGTTAGAGCTTGGAAGCAAGAGCGATCCGGAGCGGAACGGGCCCACTACGGGAACTAAGATTGTGTGCACCACGGCACGTGCACCACCCGCAAAGTGGCAACAACCACCACCACAACCTCAACTTTATCTGTGTTTCAGAAAATTTAACGCCTCTCGCACAGCCACAACCGTCTGGCTAGAGCGGGTTGGCCGTCCTCCCTGCTAGCGTGATCGAGGCGTTTGTTTACCTCTGGCCAGATTCAAGTAGCAAAAAATATAGCATAGTAAGTTATTATGATATAAATGTTCTAAGGCTCAACCCGCATATCCATACCCTTCCAGCTCCAACACCTATACCAATCATATTTCCTAATACCGCTGAACATAATAGTCGATACTCTAAGGGTAGCCATAATAGGTTCTCTAAATCATATGTTATCCATACACCGTCTGCGCTCAAAGCTAGACCTTTATCTTGTAGACTCTGAAGTTTTGAATTGGATAGAAGTGGCCTTGAACCTGATGGGGTGCTAATTCCGATAGTGCCAATTTCGGTGTGAAGATATGAGTTACTTATATCAAATGAGATGCGGTCAAGCGCCTTGCCAACCTCAACAACTATAACTATTGCCGACGGTTGCGAGTGCCTGGGTAGCTTTCTGATCGGGTCTGCAATGAGCTTGTCGAACTGGTCCTTTGCCGATTTTTCATTAATGGCAAGATTGGCCTCGATCGCTGCGCGTACGTGCAGGGCTAAGGACGGTAGCTGGTGGACAAGCTGCGCAATTATCGTGGTGAAGAAGAATGCCGTGCGACTGCGGTCTCCTTCGCCTCGCTTAAAGAAGAAGCTAGCGCCGAGGATGCCCTTGTCAGCGAACGATTGGGCTACAGTTCGAGAGATTGTGGACTTGCTGGTACTAGCTATACCGTTTAGCTAGAAAATACACTCGCCATCGGGTGAGGTCCCTATGCTAGTATCTGCTGTAGGATGTTAACCTGGGTGCTAGGATAGCACCTAACATTGTCGGCGTGAGAATCAAAGGTTGCTCCTTCTGCGGTGCGCAGCTTTGCCAGGGCGATCTCTTGGTAAACGTCGCGAAGTAATGCCTTTGAGAAATCTTTAGTAGTAGCTCGAGCGAGGAGGATGCACGTACATCTAATTGACCTGTAGGTCCAACGAAATAGTGGCCCTACATCGCTCCAGCTTCTTGACTATGTCGGCCACCTCTTCCTTCTTTAGTAGCTACATTATCCTCTTCCATCTTGTTCCCTGTTTGGGCTTGGCGGCTAGGTCGTCTAGCTGCAGTTGGCAATCCGCGACGCCGCAGTGCACGTTCTAAGAAGCTTCGATTTCCGCACTATTCGGGCCGGTGAGGAGTCGTTCGGCGTCTTTAAGGGTTGCGGTAAACTTGTCAGCCTCGTTGAGGATGTATCGAGCGTCGCGCAGGGCCATCTTGACACTAGCACAATACACGGAACACAGCACGCCGACCTTGACAAACAGATCAACAACAGTGATAACGTTTGCGGCAAGCCCAAGAGCCTCCGCCATAGCGATTATACGAACCAAGGCGGATGGAAAGAAACAACAAGTATGTGCATGCCGCGTTGTCTATTTCTGCGCGACAAGCCCCGCTTTGCCCAACGTTGGTCGGAGAGCCTCGTCGGCTGCCTTATGTCCTAACCGATGTGCTTTGGTTGGTCGCGGGATCGGTGGCGGCGCCAGACTGAGTATGCTTATATCTTGAGGAGTGGACAAACATCTTGATCACGCCAGCAGGGAGGACGGCCGACCCGCACCGACACTGACCTTGTGAGACGGCGAATTCTATAAGAGGTGAGTTGGTTGACTAGAGGCGTGGCTAGGGCTAAGGTCGGCCCGCTTGCCGAGACTTTACACAGCTACAGGCATGCAGCCACTGTACGTAAACTAACTTACACTGTGATGATTATGTGGCTGTTTCGCACTAGCCAGGACTAGTAATCGTTCCAGTTGAAGGTACCAACCAGGGCTGGCGAACCTGCATGAATTTGCCCGCGATAGCGCGCACAAGACTAATAATGACTTCCGAGCCTTAGAGGGAGGTTTTGAGGATAAGATAAGGTGTCGCGTACAGAAGCCCGTCTCAGATGCCTCGGCTGATCGGCGTTCTCTACGGAACCTAGCAACCTCGGTTCTCCGCCTCCAACCTACAGACCCTCGGCTCTACAGAGCACCGCACTACTACAAAAGGAGTAGCTTAGCTATAGCTAATAATCAATGATCTATCTCCCACTCATTCCTAAGCTCAAGCCTTATTCTCCGTTACATAAGGTTATTCTATAAGAATTCGGAGCGATAAAGGCTAAGGTTGGCGCTGTAGGTGTTAGATTGTATGACTAATCTCATGGCAGCTAAGCGAGCTAATCAACAGATTCCAGGTCGACCTAGATTCTGTTGATAACCAACTAACTGCAACTATCCTACGTACGAGCTCACGTACGAGCTCAATTACGAGCTAGCTTATAAGCTAACTTGTAGGCTCGCGTTAATAAGTTAATGTTAATGAAGTAACGTTGATAGCGATCTAGATAATAATTGAGATCGCGATAGCAATCGATATCGCGCGTGTACTAGCGCGCGCTAAGAGCTTAGCGAGCAACCTTAACCTTTATAAGAACTAACTCTAGCATCGTACTAGTAGCTAAGCTAGCAAACTAGTAGAATCTTAATACATCTAGACTTAGCTAAGGTAGGTACTAACCTACGTACTAGCTTATCCCTTGTTATAAGGGAGTGATTCCTTTTATCTTTAAATTCTACCTATACTAGTAAGTATTAGTAAGTTTATAACTTACTAACTATAAGGTAGACTTTACGCAAGAATAGCTTAAAGGAGGTAGTAAGTAGTTAATTAAAAAGAGTAAATAGTAGATAAAGAGCTATCTAGGTATAAGGATATAGTATACTACTAAACTAAACTAAAAAGGGGCTAATAGCTAGTTAAGCTATTTGTATTAGTATATAATAAATATACTAGTTATTATTACTTAAAGTTCTTTGCACTTACTTAGAACTTGCTTAGGGTTGTACTAGGTTATATATAGGGGAATATACTAGCCTATAGAGCTAGTAATACTAGTTACTCGGCCTAGTAGAGCTTGTCGACAGCGCTAAGCCTACTCTAAGAGCTCTCTACCCTAGACCCCTTATAGGTAGATACCTAGTAACTAGAAGATAACCTTAACTACTCTAAATTACTAGAGGAGTTCTAAAATTAAAATCTTTAAGCTTATCTTATAGTAACTTAAAAAACTTATTAAAGTCTTTTAGGAGATAAGTACTACCTAAAGTAAATAGAGACACGCCTAGAGAGATAGTACTATTAGGAGGAGTATAGCCTAGTATATAACTAGCCTTAGCCTCTTTAATATTAAGCTTAGCCTCTAGAGCTTAAAACTAAGTATTAAGTAACTATGCTTAGGTTACAATAAGGTAGTTATTATAGTATATAGGGAGAGTATAGTAACGTCTATATTTATAGATAGAGTAATTACTATTTTATATAGCGTCTCCTCTATAGGTTACTTATATAGCTATAGGCCCTACTTAAGGTAAACTAGCTCTACTAGGCCCTATCCTTAATAATATCCCCCCTCCTTAAGCCTTAATATCCTAGTAAGGTACCTTTATAGCCTATTTAGCCTAAATTAGGCTAATTAAGGCTATTAGAGGCAAAGGCTTAGAATAAAGAAGGTTTATCCTTGTTTACTATAATAGTTAGTACGTAATATTACTCTTTATAGTAAATATCTACTAGGGTAGAGAGAGGTTAGCTTATAGCTCCTCTACCTTTACTTTACCTTTACCTTTACTTACGCTAAGCTACTCTAGTATATAGACCTATTACTAAGGGGTTGTAAGGGGTCTAGGGCGGAGAGCTCCTAGGGTAGGCTTAGCGCTGTCGACGAGCTCTACTAGGCTAAGTAACTAGTGTTGCTAGCTCTGTCGGCTAGTATATTCCCCTGCATACAACCTAGTACAACCCTAAGCAAGTTCTAAGGAACTTTAAGCAATAATAACTAGTATATATATTATATACTACTACAATAGCTTAACTAGCTATTAGCCCCTTTTTAGTTTAGTTTAGTAGTATACTATGTCCTTATAGGGGTAGTCCTTATATATATCTCTTCCCTCTTACTTTAACTATTACTTCTTCTCTCTACTCCTTTAGTTAGTAAGTTCTATTTTAGAGAGGACTAATTTAAAGAGCTCTAATTAGTATAAATTAGGTTACTTTAGTATAAATTTTTACTAACTATTAGATAAAAGGGGTTTTAAAAGGATTAATAAGATAGATTAATATAGTTAATATTAAGTAAATAGAGATTATAAAAAAGGCTTTTAAGTAATACCTATATAGGCTTAAGTTTAATTAGTATAAAATTAATTATATTAA
>JALNQA010000135.1:0-31867 GCA_028456235.1 Ophiosphaerella narmari | reverse complement strand
CCTGACTGAGGCTCGCCCTGACCGAGGCCTCGCCATCGCCGAGGTATTAGCAGCTGATAGAGCTGAGGATATATAGATGAGTGCGATGGCAGATAGAATCAACAAGCAACACGAGAACAGTGCACTCAATACAATCAATTTTACACCAATCAAAACTCAAGCCTACATGGGCGTTACTCAAAAGCCTTTTTTGCAATCTCCATTTACTCAATATTGACTACATCAATCCATCTTATCAATCCTTTCAAAAACCCCTTTTATCTGACAGGAGACCTACCTGCTGAGGAAAAGTCACTTCATCGTCTTGTCGATGAGGGCCAAACCATGATTGCAGCAGGCCAAGAAACTTCGTCCTTCTTCCTGCAACAAGCTTCGTATTTCATCTTGGCTAATCCCGATGTCCACACTAAACTCAAGGCCGAGCTTAGGCAGGCCATTCCCAACCCTGACTTATTCCCGCCATTGGCTAGGCTGGAGGAGCTGCCTTACCTCCATGCAGTAGTGCAGGAAGTCCACCGTTTCTCGCATGGCGTGGTAGGCCGACTTGAGCGCGTTTCTCCGGACAAGACAATTCAGTACAAAGACTGGGCAATTCCGTCAGGCACGCCGGTTTCCATGACTTCCCTGCTCCAGCACCGCGATTCATCGAAATTTCCAAATCCAATGAAGTTCGATCCTAATAGATGGCTGAAGCAATCGGAAAATGTAAGGTTGAAGAGATATCTTGTTCCATTTAGCAAAGGCACAAGACAGTGCATGGGTATAAATTTAGCCACGGCAGAGATCTATCTCACACTAGCGACGGTATTCCGGAGGTTCAATATGGAGTTGTACGAAACTACCGAGAGAGATGCAGAGATTGTACATGACTTTTTTATCCCGCACGGGCACCGGGACTCGAAAGGCATTAGAATTATATTTAGGTAAATATAGAGGTTGGTTTTACACCCTAGCTGTAATATGCTCCAACAGGTACTACTAGGTAAGGTCCAATTTGAGTAGCAGTTACAATCGTTGAAATTTTTTTTATATTAGGGAGTACTTTAAATATGTAAGGTGCTAAAAATTACACGGATAAATAAAACGCAAGGATAGGTGAAAGCAACTAAGATCACAAGGACTACGGTTGGGGGGGGAAGTACTATTATATTACAGGACATAGAGATACGACAGGTATAGCGAGGGTAGCGCTAGCTAGAGAACCATAGGTTGTAGGTGGCTAAGAGGGTGCAGAACGGTGGGGAGTAGAACAGCGAGGAGGGAGGGGTAGGTATTAGCATTGAATCAAGAGACGTGGGTTATTGCAGAGAAGGTATTAGGAGATATTGAAGTATGGCGTGGGCTTTTGTAAAGGGATCAACTTCGCTCCTTCTGTCTATACCCGTTAGAAGTTTTATTGTAGTGTGCTCGTAGAACATCGATGTCAACGAATGGTGGCGCCTCAGGGGTGGCCCAAGCGGCGATAGATTTTCCAAATAGGGTTTAGTTTTGGAATGCACCATTCCAAAGCGAATACCTAAGTAATTAAGGTGTGCGTATCGATAAGAACTGCAAGACTCCGAGAAGTGACTGGGGTCTAGCTTCTAATCAGCGGGATAGAACAACTCAAGTAAAGTTAACTGGCGCAACTGTAGTGGGCGCGGGACTCTTTGGCGTCGCTTGTGGCTGCGACCCCTCGGCACTTGCACTTTCGTCCGTCTCAATCGTTTTCGCTATCCTGGATCTCCTCAATCTCATAAATCGTTGCCGGAGCCTCTGTCTCAATGCTTACCTGCGGGCCTAGCTAGCTCTAGAGCGCCTTGCTTACAGCGCTTGGACCCTCGCTGACTGGTGGCTGTGCACTGCCAATCGCTCAATGGCCAGTGGGAGGAATGTACGTCAACAGCATATGCCCCTGGTCGACACTAGAGGTGCCCCCCTAAATACATCCCTGGTCGACTTCGAATACGCCCCTGGTCGACTTCGAATACGCCCCCGGTCGACTTTGAATACGCCCCTAGCCGCGAAATACGTCCCTAGCCGATCTAGATACTTCACCTGCGCTTGTGTCCGCAACGGCCGCTAACGGCCAGGATGCATTGGAATGGAGCATTCAATAGTACCAGAACTGCTGAGGTGGGGCCAGGTATAGTTTTTGCCAAGAGTCTGGTCACTTTTTCGACGGCCTTTTCAACCATTCATCACCTCTTGTACTTCCGTGCTACTGGGCTATGAACTGTCAGCTATATACGCCCTTCTTGCCATATTACGGCTAGCCAAATAAACTAAGAGCCCGAGATGCGTCAGCATAGTATTGGTTCTTCGCGGCACTAGCTCTCTAGTATTAGGAGGATACAACCCGGGAACTGACATTGAGGCGGTGCCTCGAGCTCTACATTTATATAAACCACTCGCTCTCCCATCATTCTCACTACAGATACTTGTATCAAATTTTACACCAGCATTCATCGATACCACACTCCTACTTTCATCAATGGCTGCCACTCTTATTAGAGCCTTATGGCTTCTCTCTCACGGCGTTTTAGCATCGTCTATCCGATCTTCCCAACGATCCGACGGATACTGCAAACAGCTAGATATTCCATTGTTTGCTACCGCCCCCAGCGCAGTCTACAATATAACACGGGTGGAAAATAATATTGAAGCGACAGCATGGGCAATCTATGACGCCACACGGAGCACTCCACATGGCGTGCAGAACATCATCAAAAACACAACAACTTCTGGGACTTTCAACATTCATGCCCAACTGTGCATTCCAGTGTCTTCTGAAAAGAAGGACATCCTACAGATTGCCACCCACGGGGTCCACTACGACTCAAGATACTGGGATTCCGAATACCGGCCGGAGAAACACTCCTATGTAGACGCTACACTCAAAGCAGGATATTCTATCCTTACATACGATCGTTTGGGAACTGGCCAATCCGATCATCCCGACGCATATGACGTAGTACAAGCACCGTTAGAGCTGGAAATACTTCGACAATTGACATTGCTAGCTCGCAATGGTACTTTATACGATTTCGTAGGAAAGGCCGAGCCAACTGATGCAACATTCAGCAGGCTGACAAAACCGAGCAAGGTCATACATGTTGGCCACAGTTTTGGATCCTTCCTCACCTCCGCGTTTATAGCCAATTATGGTGACCTAACGGACGGCGCAATTATCACCGGTTATCTGCTGACCAAGTATCTCGCAAGCACTGGGTCAACGACTTTCGGCGTAGAATATGCTGCCACGAGCTCTCCTCCATACGACCGACCAAGCGGCTACGTTGTATGCAAGAAAAATGGTATTCAGAACATTTTCTTCAACGGTAACCCCAAAACCGCATTCACACCGGAGTTGCTTAACTATGGCAATGATATCAAGCAACCAGTCCCAATTGGTGAGTTCTCGTCGGCCTTTTGGCTCATTGGGAATTATGGGCCTTCTTTTAAAGCACCAGTACAATACCTGCTGCCGGAATACGACTTCTACATTTGCCGAGGAGATTGCAATGGGTTGGCTAACGTGACGGAGTTGGCAGAGACCTTCCCTAATGCCACTGCCATCGAAGTTGCTATTCAGCCCAACACTGGTCATGCCTTGCCACTCCACAACAATGCCACTGCCGGTTTCCAGCTCATATACGATTTCTTGGCTAGACATGGGTTATAATTTGCCCTGTCCTACTGCCATGTAGTGGCGCCTTTTGGAGGACACTCTTCTTCTTGACAGGCAAACTACGCACAAAATTCACTTCAAGAGTAACTACCCTGGATAGAAACGTCTGTATCTATAGGTCTTGAGTTAAGTAATATAGAACTGTTTACAGTCGAAGAATACTCTTCTCAGTTGACAGAGGATTGATTTAGTGACTCATTACTTTAATGACGTGAACAAGGTGCCTGCTGTCGCCAGCACCTTCAAGGTCTTTTGGAGGTCCTCTCACCCTAGGTTACTTCTTAGCAGCGCCTTCATAAGCGAGTTCTTGAAGGCCATCATTGTCGTTATTATTACTAATCTCCTCCGGATCGCTTGTTACAGGAAAGACACCTTTATACCGGTCAACCGCCCTTTGTAGTTAATAGCCGCCCCCACATACTAAATATAAAGTAGTTCCCCAACTAATTACAGGAGTCTAATCCAGCGCTTTACGAAGGCTAAAGACAAAGTGCGAAGGTCTTGTAAAAGGATGGGCAAAAGCTAGTTAACCAATCGGGGTTTGCTCGCTACTCGAAGTGATTCCAAATTCCTGGTGAGGCGGTGTAGAGCCAAGACTGCTTATCCAGCCAAGACATGGTGACTCAGCCTCACCGGATCTAGAGGTGTTCTTGGCATCAGTACTCTCTGATAAATGTAACATTCGTGTCACGAATCGGGTCCCGCTACTACTATCGCGATGACACTCGTTGAAGGTCAAAGTCAAGGCACCACCCGGAAATCGAGGAGGGGCCATTACAAGTCGAGAACTGGATGCCTCGAGTGCAAGCGTCGAAGAGTCAAGGTGAGTAGCAGCTACCCCAGGAATATCTATACAACTACAAAGTTGAACACCTTTTTTAGTGTGATGAAGCGAAACCGTCATGTACACGATGTTACTTAGGTCTTGGCAAGTGCATGTACCCATCAGTACTGCAACCCGCTACAAGGGAACAAACAGGCAAATCTCACGCACTATACTCATCAATCGGCGTTCTCCCTCCGCCGACAAATACCTCGTTGCACTCGAACCAATCGCTATCATTCGAGGCACCACCATGTCCGACATCAGCATGCATAGTGCCAGATTACCGCTCCAATATTTCAAATGCTCCGAAGGGGCTGTCCGATACCGATTTATATCACCATTACCTGCAACATACGAGTCATACATTGAGCCCTTGCCAAAGTGACCACAACGTATTGCACATTGGTATACCAAAGCTGGCACTGCAGAGCGAGACAGTCTTTCACTCTCTTCTCGCAGTCTCCGCAGTTAGCCTAGCTTGGAATATGATCTCCAAAGAACCACTACCTGATACAAATAGAGTCAGCCAAGTTTTGTTGACCGGCTACCAGCACTACAATCGAGCGAGCGAACAGATGCGGGAATTAATCTCAGGGATTGGTGCCTTGAAGCCAGAACCTCTCATAGCGAGCGCCTTAGTCCTAGTGCCGTTCGCTACTGCTAGTCAGCAGGTCAATCATTGGATTTCGAGTAGGAGCAGAGCACATGAGCCTCATAGACTCCTCTCGTCAACACCAAGGGATGTGATAATCATCATGCGGGGGATACGAACAATACTTCAAACCCTTGATTATAATGACTTAGCCACAAATTTCGACCCATCTCCAGAGATGGAGCGTGGGATTGACGGATTGTCGGCGTTGCCAGCGGCCAATCCAAAGTCATCAGCTCCGGTTTCGTCACACACATCACGCACTCATGTCATGAGGGCAATGATTGCTACCACTAGCCAAGGCGCTTTCTTCGAGCTTCGACAACGCCTAGACTCAGTTCTCCTTTGCCAGAATAATTTTCCTGATCAATCTCTGTCAGCGTGTACTGCTGCTTTCGAAACTCTGGAACAGATCAGAAGCAGCGCGTTCTATACGACCAACCCATCACTACCACCATCGCCATCGCTTTCTCCTTCAGCCACAGAATCCCCCCAGCCCGAATACCCATCCTCCTCAAGAATAGCTCCCTGGCTCCGCGCCTTCGCATACCAATCCTTCACGACTAAATGCGTAATTCCACGACCGACTCAACCACTGACACGCTTCTTTCTTTCCTTCCTCAGCCGGGCTCCTCAAGCATACCTTGACCTTGTCCTTCCCTTCCTCGATCAGCGACTCGAAAGTCCTACCGGCGCCTCGTCAGGCCGTATCCGGGCGGACCTGACAAAGAAGCAGGCGCTTGCGCTAGATATCTATGCGCACTGGTCTGTACTCATGTTTTTGGTGGAGGAGGAGTCATGGTGGATTGGGACGTTACCGGAGGTGACGCTTTCAGGGATGGTGAACAGATATGGTGAGGGGTTTGTCAGTAGGCTATGGCCGAATGATAGGCCTGGAGAGGGGCAGTGGTGGCCAGGCAGTATGTTGAAAATTTTACGAGAAATCAAGCGGTATAGATAAATTCCTTCCCGTCACAGAGTTACGCAAATATCAGAGCTTAGGAATGAATCGAAGATGCTCGTTCATTTGTGCGAGGCTAAGGGGGCCATCCGAATATATAGGAGATCGGAAGCTCGACTTGAGTAAGCTCGGGCAACTTGAGCACCGTGTCTGTGCGCGTGATGCGCACCTCCAATGAAAGTAATTATCAATATAGGCTAGTGCAATACGATCCCGCACGTCTCACGTAATGAGCACTGTGTAATATCAGATCGGTCAAGAGCCCAGCCTGTGGCTGTGCACACGGACCCTGATCCCGCAGTCCTGGCGACCCCACTTAACTTTGGCCGTGCCCCCAATCACCAACTCAGCTCTCTAGAACTGCCTACAAAATCGCCATTGCACAAGGGTGTAGCCGGAGCGGGTCGGCTGTCCTCCCTGCTAGCGTGATTGAGGCGTTCGTCCGCTTCAAGGAGCTCGAGTGGCGAATCTTCAAAACGCATTTCTATGAGTAGGGTGCTCGAAGCTTTGCTGTGGCAAATTAGTAAGCCGTATATTCACGACGACCCCTGCACCCTTTATGGAGTAGAGATGATAAATATGGGATAGTAATTTATCCCTATACGTAAACACTCCAAGGTCTTAGGATGCGTCAGACTCTACTCTGCACACCCATACCTTTCCAGATCCGACGCCGATACTGATGGACTTCCCCAAGGCAGCTGAGCATGGCAGCCGATAATCTGAGAGTAGACACAGCAGGCTCTCGGAAGTTGTCAGTGGTAGCAGAGGATGATTTCACTAGAGAAGGGCTGCATTAGTGGTGCAAAAGGTATGAGGATATGTCTTTTTGTGAGGCAAAATGCTATGGGGTAAGACCTAGCGGGAAGGACTATCCAAGCGGCACGGGTTATAGCTAATTATATCTAGCTAACATGACGCATGACCGAATTAACCATCTGTCTATACCTTGGTTTATTCCGCGGACTGTGGGCCTAATTATAGCGGCTGCGACTTGTGCTCAGCCCTCGGCTCCGGGAGTGGCGAGTGTTAGCCTTCAGAAGGTGCCGTAGCGTGACTCCCTCAGTCCTTGATCGGGATTGGGAGTTTGCCCTGATGGGCAAAGCTCTGCAATGCTGACTGAATGGAGGGGTGCCTAAAGCGCACAATATGTTCGTGGATTGAAAGCAGCGGCTTTATGCAATGAATGGTATAGTGAATGTCCACGCCTTTGCCTGCCGGTGAGCCGCGCTGGACGTCAATGGTAAAAAGGCCATGAATCTCTTCGACGGTGAAGGGCCGTTCTGCCGAAAGGATCCACGAGAGTAGAGCCTTCGCATTATCCGTTACATCCAGCAACGAGAACAGCTTCAGCAAAAGGTCCTGAACCGAAAGATGAGATGACTCCAGACTCTCGAGCGTCTTGGTAAGGCCTTCGCTAGACTTTTGAAGGCAAAGGATCTCGCACCCAAGGATCGCCCACAGGAATGATCCATTCGCCGCTTGGGTGATGTAATCAAGCAGACTCTCCCGCTCTGGGTTCGGGCGGTCAGTACTAGCGGAGGGAGCCTCATAGTGAATATCGACATACCTCAAGAAGCAGCTGCGCATGGCCATATCCCAGTGCTGCAGCTGCGCTGCTACCGAGAGCAAACCCTTGTATGGAAACATCGAAATTGTGGAGCTGTTGAGCAAAGTAGGGCAATCTGATCAGCACTCCGTTCCAGCAGCTTCCTTTACGTGGAAGGGTCGTGAGGCGTTCCGATCGAATCCTTTCGAGGAAGTTGACGAAGGACACGTCCGCGACACTTCGGTAGACGCCCACACCTAACTCCGACATGCACCTTTTTCTCAAAGAAGCCGCTGATTCTTGAACGAGGCCGACTTCGTAGCCATCGGTAGCCCGCTTGGTGATTTGGTTCATCGAACCGGTTTCGTCTCTCTCAATGGCTATCTGTAAGTCGTTAAGATCGCCCGTCCGCTCGAAAGGCGGAGGCTCGGCACCTTTGCCCTCACGGGCTTCTGAGAACTTATTGGTAAAGTCGTCCCAAGATTGTTGCGCCGTCTCTGGAATATTGACCGTCTCGAACTCGTCATCCAACAGGTCATGCAAGTCCAAATCCCCCGTTTGTTGCCCTGTTTCGGATCTGTGACTTTCGGAAGAGGCATTGCTGCTCTGCAAATCTTTGTTTTCGTTTCTGTCACCTTTATTTGCATATCCCGAAGACCTGGTGTCACGCTCCGCTTTACCACTTCCGGCCGTTTCATTTTCCCTTGGAAGTGCAAAAAGAGCGATTTTCTCTAAGTGACGAGAGATATGGCTTTTCAGTTTCTTTGAATCTCGCATGCAAAGGTTGCAAATTCCTCCAATACTGCGGGAGGGTCGCCGGAACATATCCTGGATTGGAGCAAATTGGTCCTCGTCGAACATCGTATTGTGATTGGCTTGCATATGCTTAAGGAATTCCTCCTGCTTATCATAATCGAGATGGCCATCGGTATTGCAGAACCATTTCACTCTGTGGTGCTGCGCCTCGTGCTTATACCATTCATCTCTACTGTCGAAGAAATAATCATAGAGTTCGCAATCCGCATAAGTACAGACGTAGGGCTGGAGATCTTCGAGGACGTGTTTTCTAGGATAGAATGAACAAAGAACACTCAAATCGAATCCGGTTATACTCCCACTTATGGCCTGTAGTAATATTTTTTGTGATGAAACAATACGGACACTCAAACCAGTCCAGTTCCTTTCCCTCATCCCCTTTAGACCTTGGAGGTACTTCGACTCGGAGATCCTTTCCGGCGAAACTCGATGCCACTGATTGCTTTGATTCTGCGACGGATGGAGCGCAAAGAGCTATTGGATTGGCGTTGTCTCGTGCAACCGCTGAACGGACTTCTCCTGGTTGCACCGTTGTAGCTTTTGAACGTAGTGTAAATCGAGAACTTGCCGCATGACTCATCGCGATTTGACTTCTAGGTTGAACATTCTGAGGCTCCATAGCGAGCGGGTTTGAAGCCGACGCTGATGGCAACGGTAACTTTGGCTGGACTCGAGATGTATTGAGGTTCTTGCTATGAGCTTCCCTATAGTAGAGCATCTGCCGGCGGCGTGTGATCATCTTTCCCAGTCGGGTCGCAACGTCAGGATCCAGTTTGGGAAATTTGTCTCTGACATAAAGTACGTCGAAATGCTGATAGCAAGACGATTCAAGTGATATCTTTTGCTTTAAGCGGTCGAGAGGAGCCGGTTTGCGGATAGGAATTCGATACAGACAGCTGATCGTAAACTTGATGCACTCTAAGAGACGAGGCATTTCCAGCGTTGGAGTCCGCCCAAGCTTGATGATGGGATCTAAGGGCGGGCGAGAACTTGCAGCGGTCTCAGGTATCCCCACCGCATTTGAATTTTCCTTATCATCCCGAAGTTGCTCCATTTGGGAAGCACCACTATTACCACTGGAGTCTGATGAGATCTCCCATGGTGAGTCATATGAATCCTCCGCTTCCCCATCAGCCTCGGATGTTGACGAACTCGAGGGTTCCCCATCTAACTCTTCGGCATGCTCCTCAAAGGGCCTCCGTTTGCCACGAATGAGGGGTGCGGCATTCGTATTCATCTCGTCTAGAGTTTCTAAAAGATTGAGAACCTAGCTTTTGAGGAACGATGCTTCTCGGAGTCGATAGTCCAACGATATCCCATAGCGTTTCGTGGAATGGGCTGCGCCGACGTTCCCGGCCCACATCTTATACTTGCCGAATTCTTCCTGAACATCCTTCAACGGTATCTTATCTCGGAAATCTCGTTCGGGGTGGTGGATCACATTGATGAGATATTCAAACACGAAATAGCATTTCGCGTATGCTTCTGAGATGAGCGCCGTCATTGACGCTAGACGGCTTCATGAGAGGGGCAATGCAGCGAAGATGGACAAAGAATCGGTGTCCAAGGCTGAAGATTGGAGTGGCAGATGGCATTAGCTGGTCACTACCGAAACAGGAAGGATTGGAGGCTAAAAATGCGGGGAAGCCGAGCTGCTGAACGTTATCGCAAAGCATCCTTAGCTCTTCTATCTCACTGCCACCATCTCATCGCTAGAATGTCGGGTTTCGAGATAGCGGGTGTCGCCCCTGGGTCGATCCCGCTTATCATCAGTGCGCTTGAACACTATAGACATGGGGTGAGAAGCTCCTTGGTTCGAGCCTCAAGGCTGAGTACTAATTCCTGTGGATAGGTTGTAGTTATGAAGAACATGAAGGAGTATGAGTACGTACTCTGCGAAATTCAGATCTCCTTTGCTGCATCAGTGGGAATCTACATGGATTCCTGCTACCAGCTTCTGAGCCCGCTTGACCTTCCGGACCAGCAAATGAACGATCTGCTGGAAGAGCGAAAGGGAGATGCCTGGAAGACTCCGCAACTTCAAAAGGATCTCAAGAACCGGTTGGGTTCTAAGTGCGAGATCTATATATCGCTAGTGGAAAAGCTAAATAGGAGGATCCTATTATACCAAACGCACTAACGCGGAAGGGGACTAACTGAATTTAGCCTCGCTGGGTCGGACCAGATGGGAGCATCGATGAGGGGGCGCGGAAGAAGTTCTCTAAGAATCCCTGGACGAGATTAAGGGGCGGCTTTGATTCAGGTAAATGTGCCACGCTCCTTCAAGACATCGATATGGATATCGACAAGATATCCAAGTTGACAGCTGGAGCTGTGCAACTAGAACCCCTACGTACCGAGAAGAAAAACCGAATACAGTCTACCTACCGGAAGGGCATCCGAGATCAATCACAGAGACTGTTTGAAAGCCTCAGCTCACGATTCCATCTCTGCTCATGCCACCATCCACACAAGGCCAATCTCCGGTTAGACGTTCGGCAGGGCTATGAGGTCGAAGAAGATACTTTTCGGTTCGCGTTCCTTTTCACATTTGAGAAGTCTTCATGCGGGCTTAAAGCCTTCCCATGGGACTGGCGGGATATCGAGATCGAGACGCTACAATGCTCCAATGTATCGTGAGTATCCCATGAATGCTCATCTCCAATTGTTTGCTATTGCTTATCGTATCTGCTAATACCGCAGCAGTATAACGGTATTTCTACCACAATCTTCAACATCTGCGCAATTCAGCCCCTCGATCACCGTCTCATCTTCTGCTCCTTCACAGCTCACCCGGGTATCCTTATCCCCTGGCCCCGCCTCAAGAATTGACAACCTCTGCAATGTCCTAATGCGAGGCTACAACTCGAAATGCTGTCTCGGCTTTCTTGAAGACCAGCCGTGGCAGCATCACGTCTACTCTGTTCCCGGCCCTGGCACCTCTAACTAAATCTCCGATGCGACCTCCCTCGAAGGAGTAATATGCATCAGCAAATCTACAATAACTACCTGAGAAAGATGTGCATTGGCGCTTATGCTTGCATCCGCCGTTCTTCAGCTTTATAATACGCCGTAGTTGCCTAAGACCTGGGATACCAAAAATATATTTATGTTGGGGACCAAAACTGAAGGTGTATTACCATCACATTTCTACGTTTCACAAACTTTTGGTTCTACCACCACAACCGCCGCTATAGCAAAACGGCGCCGCTGCATCAAGAACGAAATGGTATTTGCATTGGGCACTGCCCTCCTTGAACTCTCGTACGGACAGCCGCTCCTTTCCCTCCAAACCCCGGAAGACCTAAACGAGCAGGGAATAGAGGATATTATGACGGAAGTGTCTATAGCGATGAGACTAGCGGATAGGATTCATGAACGCGAAATGGATAACTATGCGAAAGCAGTACTGAGGTGTGTCAAGTGTAATTTTGATACGTTTACTCGTGAGTTTGAGGATCAAGAGTTTAGAGATAAGTTTTTTGAGGGGGTAGTAATACCGCTAAGGGCAGATTACGAGTATGCTGCTGGTGGGAAGCCACTAATGTGACCTGTAATGATTTAGGATCGAGCGGTTTGTTTAACACATTTGTACATTTATCTACATCGTCTAGGCCCTACTTGCTTATGCAACATAGAAAACAGTACTACTAGGATTGGGTTGGGGGGGCAAGACGAAATCCTTTGACCCTAGGTGCAAGACTAAGTCCTTTACTCCTAAGGGTAAGACTAAATCCTTTAACTCTATCTATAATAGGCCCTAGAACAAGGCGTTGTTAAGGTCTTATTCTACTAGTGTTAAGCTCTCGTTACGTGTATACACGATTAGAGTGTAAGCGTTAGTGTAAGGGCATGCCTTGGGTAGCTAGGGTGTGGCAGTGTCGGATGGACTTGGTAGTGGTGGGTTGGTAGGCAAACGTCACCGAGGGACGGAGGCGATCAATTGAATGGTCACGAGTGTGCAAGTGAACTATCAGTCTAGAGTAGAATCCGAGTTTGACTACGGCGCTCCTAGCCATGCTTACTATGGTGACTATATAACAAGGGTGATCCGTGATTAGCAGTTGCCAAGCGTCGTAGATTATAGATCGGTCACGTGTCTAGGTTATGCTCAGCGCCGTCATCCTAATCGAACTCCTCTGGGTTGTAAGGTCCCAGGTCCTCGTGGTTCGATTGGCTCTAGGTCCTGTGTAGGTGTCAGATTGGACCATCAGTCCAATGGCATCTGAGCAGGCTTGACGATACGCGAACTCACGGGAATCGACGCTCGCATCGCGTCAGCAGATGAGCTAGTCAATCAGTGGAGTCTCGGTGCATCCGGACTCAGCTGAGTGAGCGCCGACTCAAGAAGCGGCGCGTCCCTTGCAAAGGCTCACCCTTACAAAGGCTTGCCCTGCGGGCGTATGGGCCCAGGAATTAAGCTTAATTCCTTCAATGGGCCCCTACGCTGGCATCTTCCGGGGAATAAACCCCTTATTCCCCCCTGATGCTCATCGGAAATGGACTAGTGTATCTGCCTGTACCCTCTTCACATTATATCCGGCTTCATCCCCAATCCCGCATCTTAGTATCAAGCTCGGCTTCCACTGCCGTCTGCCTTTGGATTCTCAGGACAGCGAACGTTGCCCGGCAGTATTTCGCAACGTTAAAAGGATGAAGAAACATTGCATGGACAAGCACGGCTGGAAAGACTATCGTAAGAGTCGTAGACCCGGCCGGCCACCCGCAGAGCCACCGCTATTGCCCTGGGAGCATAATGTGCACTGCCAGCAAATGGTCTGGACCGGTCACGGCGCAGAGTTTTGGCGTGTCTATCCGGCACAGCGACCAGGGATTGAGGATGAGTCGGATAGCCTGGACGACGCTAGCCACAAGAAATCCCACGGTACACTCCAAAGAAAGGAAGAGCTGTTGGGCGTATGGGATCGGGTAGAAGCACAGCTTGACAGCCATCGCGTGGGACAAAGCCAAAGAGCACTAGCCTCCACAATCGACAGCCGGTATCCCATACACTTTTCGCCGTGGATCGACAAGACAGGCTGGGCGGCCTATCTTGCTGGTCATGACCCTCAAGCCGTGGCGCAGCTACTGGAGTCGCCAGATCAACAAAATGAACCAGGTCTGCACGCCCTGATCCTGGCCTTTGATGCTTTGATAGCTGCAGCACGCGAATCGACTCTATCCGAGCAGATCAATGTCTTCGCCCTTCACCGCGTCAATAGCTTCTTGCGTGGCCGACCTTACTCTAAACCTCTTCACTCCAAGCTGCTTGATGGCACATTTCGCAATTACCGAGCGGTATGGCACAAGCTGCTCTGCTTTACGTACCGACTCGTTGTCTTGCGTCAAGGACCTCGCCTTCACTTTAAGCTTACCCCTGCCCAGCTCCATGCCTTCAGTCACGTCCCTGCTCAGAACAACTGTTCAGACCCCACACAACGTATGTCCCCATCAGCGGCTAATGCTGCCTCAGGGAACTCACCACATCATCCATCAGACCCTAGCGCGTCGCCCGAATTGCAGAACGTCTGCCTTCAGCTCTGTCTATCCCTCTTGGACCACAAGCTTCATGGCAAACTTACTGACAGTATCGTTGTCGGGTTTCTTGCTGCTCTGGGTATCAATAAAGAGCGAAAAGGCTTGGATGGGGCAGCTATATACACGCCAAAGCTGTCGGGATTTGTTAAGCTTGCGCAACTTCTTGTCATACAGCATGCTGTTATTGAGCACCGGGCGAAACGAGTCATCTTTCCAAATGAATTGGTTGCCGAACTCCGGGATCGATTCATGGTGTTCGGCAGTGATACACCTATGAATTGGATACTTAATCTACGGGGCTTATGGCAAGAAGGAGCGCGATAACACAACTACTGCTGGCCACACCATGTGGTCGGACGATGGTGAACAGCTCTCTTACCGGACACTCGAACTCACCATGAACGGACTGCATTGGTTTCTGCGCGACCAGGTCGAGCTTGCGCAAAATCAGCTTCATGATCTGCTCTTGCTTCCTGCGGGGGAGGCAGATATGCGTCAACGGTATGTACCGACCTTGCAATTATCGGCGCTCAAAGACGATCCGACAGTCCGAGAACCCCGTCATAGTTTTCTATGCGAGCCTCGGAACCAACACATCCTTAGAGATAAACAGCGCTACATTCTTCATCAGATCCGCAGCAGCTCAGCTCTCGCACGGCGCTTCTTCGCCAATGCCGATACGTTGAGTTGGGACCAAAAAGCTGTCCTGAGCTACCGACAGCGGGTCAATGCTTTTCTACGTCGTATGCTTCTTCCGTTCCACATGACCGGAGGACAGCTAGCACGCGGGACGGAGCTTGCTGGTATTACGCTGGTGTAACTCAGATACACGCGGTGTCCGGAACATTACCATCGAGAACGGTTTTATCTGCTTCGTCACATCTTACCATAAAAATTATTCCACCACGAATTCTACCAAGATCATCCACCGCTACCTACCTCATGAGGTAAGTGAACTTCTGGTGTACTATCTCTGGCTGGTGGTTCCATTCCTTGAGCAATTGTCGGTACTTAATGCTGTACCTGGTCTTGAGGAGCCAGGGTCGTTTCTGTGGCCCGCAAACCTTGCCGTCAAACGGAGACGACAGAAAGGAGCTCAAATCACAGGCCATTCAGGCACCGATACACAGGACGAACCTTGGGATAGCCCTCAGCTCGGGGAGATTATTGCGGAAGAGATGAGGCGTGGCTTGAAAATAGAGGCTAGTATATCTCTCTGGCGACATACTGCTATAGCCATATCTAGAAGGCACCTGCCGGAGGGACAATATTTCAAGCGTGACTATGGGCCAGACGAGAAAGATGCAGCGATGGACCTACAAGCAGCGCATACTTCTCGGATGGTAAGATCCTGCTATGCCCGGGATATCCGCGGGGCACACGGTCATATAGCGTCTTTACGTGCAGAGTATCGACAACTTAGCCGAAGCTGGCGTACTTGCTTGGGTTTCGGAGTGCCACTCCCTCCACGCATTAAAGTCGAACCTCCTACTCTAAATACGACCCTCGTAGCAGGAATACAAATGGAGGCAGAAGAGCCTATGAGTGGACGCAAACGGAGTCGCGAAGAGCTGGAGAAAGAATTAAATGACTGGATCCGGGAAGAGTCGATGTTACGCGTTAAACGTCAGCGCCTACCACGTGTTTCGCGGTTGAGTTGCAAGAAGGACAGTATGGAAAATATTATTCTAGAAAAAGCTAATCTCACGGGTAAAGGAAATATGTTGCTATAAGGAGAAGGTAGTTTTAATAGTACTTAGAATACCTATAGGGGTATAATATAGTCTTAGACGAGGCTAGAGTAAGTAAACTTTATTTTCTAGTATTTGCCCTAACAGCGCATCGTCGTTTGTAAGACTCACCGTCAAGGCATCGTAAGACACTAATTGAAGACCCATTTAGCCACCAAGCACAGAGAGTACGTTACACCCACACGACGAGAGATCGTCCAAGTCCTGCAAGAGAGGGAGTCGTTAGAAGGGTAGGCCGTTCATGTACACGAGGTAGTATATCCCGACCCCGACTCCCCACCGTTGCCCCATTTGCCCGTGTATCGCGATGGCTTGCGGTGTCAGAATTGCGGGTATATCAACCGCAGTATCGAGCGAATTCAAGACCATTGCTCGGCGAAGCATGAGTGGAGGAGAACAGGCAGAGGGAGGGTAGGTCGTCTGTCCGACATACAGCGCATGTAGACAACTGTGTCGTGCCGGAAATTCCATAACACCAACAAGCTGGGTCGACTGTTTAGAGTTGATGCAGTAGGACAGCCCCCACGTGCAGATGATCCAGATATCGATGTCAGTCAGGCCATGGGCAAATCGTTATTCCAGGCTGCAACCTAGCTGGATGAGAGGGACAAAGAGCACAACGCAGCCACCCAGGCGGACACGGACCAATACGACTTCAACGAGTGGTTGAACCGCGCGGGTTGGGCCCGGCATTTACAAGGCTTGAAGCGTGGCTGGCTATTAACCAAGTCGCGACGGCCTACCCGCGAAGAGCGGGCATTATCCGATGTATGGCCGTGTTGGGTATCAGTGCCACGAGCGGTTGGCTGAGCCCGTTGGTATACACGCCCAAGCGGTCCGCCATCGTAAGCACATCGCGCATGTTGGTGTTGTACAGGTCGACCCAGATGCGACAGCAACACGTGGACGAGTTGGTAGCTGAGGGTTGGGGGTTGGAGGACGCAGTAGCCATGGCACCGAGCCATTTCCATTTCGTGCGGGAAATGGCCAACCAGTTCATGACATCGACGGCGTACGATGGCAAGCCAACGCCCATCGATTACATACAGCGGCTGAAGGCATTTGGGTTCAAGATCCGGTTCACGACCAACGCAGAGGGCGTGATTGATTGGATAGGGGATACGTTGTTGTATGGCAACATCCAGTTCGGCATGCCCCAATTGCGGTCGATGATTCACGGCATGATAGCCAGCGCGCGACAACAGATTTGGAGGGATTTGATGTTGTTGCAGGTGAACAGCGAGGGTGCGATAGCAGAACATACAACTGCGTTACCGGTCATTGATTGGGGCAAGTTAGTAGACAATGCAGCTGAGCAACAGGTCGGGTGGAGTTTTATGGAGGATCCGCGCAACCAAAAAGCCACAAGCGTAGCAGAGCCCAAGCAGTGGTTAGGGCAGCGATTGCAGACGGACAAAGCCATACGAAATCGATTTATTGACGTTGAGGCAACACGGATGGCGTTGGCGAGGGGTGGAAGCGTCGTGTGGTTACGAGACCAGGTACGGGTATACGGGCAAGCCATGAAAGAAGCCCGACGTAAGCTGGCAGTGTTGGTCCATATGACAGGGGGAGCACCGCCACGAGCTACAGAATTGGTGACAGTCAAATACAAGTTCGCTCATCGCCAGCTCAGATGCCGCTAGGTTAATAGCTAATCTAACAAGTACACCCAATTTCCCACTACATAGTCCTATAGTAGGTATTACCGTACTTGTGCCTAGAACTCTTTATGTGTTGGACAGAAGCTGGATCGAGAATTGTTAAATAACAGATAAGTAACATATATAGACGCAATGCCCGTTTTAGGAGCCTTGACCCAGGGCTCCTAGGAGCTAATAAAGTACTTCTAGGCTGTTAAATGTATTAGCTAGATAGTGTCGCTCTTGTAATAGATAGTAACCAAGCCGTAGTATGCAGACACTATAATATCGATATATGAGAGTTTCGTTTTGTTAGGCTCAGATTTGTCTGGTTTAACAACTAGAGCATGTAACAGTGCCTTTGGGCTAAAGGGTCTTTTGCTATAAACGATCTAGGATAGGGTAGGTTGGGCTAGCTGGCAACGCTTGGGAGACTGCTCTTGAATTCTCTGGACCACTGTTGCCGTACACCTCCTCTAATTCCCTTTTACCTCGCGGTAAATGCTCTAGAGCCGAGCAGACCTGGTATTTTGAGATCTTGCCTCCAAGTGGCTCCACATGCAAGCGGGCGAGCAGAAACATTCCTTGGGCCGCCTCGACAATGCCTGCTTTTACAACAGATGGAAGGCTCCTGGGGTTGTAGCTAATATACTGCTCTACGTCCTTGCGGTGTGCTTCAATTGGTAGTATGATATCGTGTTTGAAATGCTGCGTTATGCGGCCGATATCGCGAGATGTTGCCATCGGTTTCATCTTAGAGAGGTTTTGGATATTCCGAAGAGTCGGTATCAACTTATCGAGCGCCTCTTCTCTGCATTCATCCAAGGCATCGATAACTAGAGATTGTGTGGCCGAAACAAAGGCTTTTTCAGGGCGTTCGGAGCTTAAGTCCCTTTTGGTCTTTTCATACTCCTCGTAGAGAGCCTTGACTGTGTCGGGCGGTTGGCGTACTAGCTGTGCCAAAATGGAAGACAGCAGATCTGAATGGCCTTGACGCTCGCGCAGGCTGTAGTCGCAATAAAGAAAGGCAACACCAGTCCTATGGTCGACAAATTTCTTGCCTAGGAACATATCCGGCAAGCGTTCGACCACAAATGATGCCATTACCGACTTTCCAGGGCTACGAATTCCGGGACGGAAGAGAGCCATCGCATCCCCGTTAAGCCATGCGTCGAATTTCGGAGACTCAAGTAACCATAATCCTGTGCCTTGTTGATATTTGCGATATATATCACTCTACCGGTGTGCATAATCTATGGCTGCCAGCCAATTGATAATACTTTCTCGAAACTTATCTTTAGAACGAGAAAGAGTTGGAGGAAGTTTGGCTCTACATTGTACAGTTGAGTGGGACAAATTTGCCCTCGTCACTTGCGGTTATCCTCTCATTTGTGTTCTTTACGTTGTCGGAGATATCCTGCAAGCCTTCAAACGGCAAAGGCATATTTAGCGCTACGCCTTACGAGACAACTAGGGGCAAGGAATCTCGGACGTCAGGATGAATCATGGTAGTCCAGGGGATTTACCTTACTCAATTTCTCCCCGAACAAATCGCACTTGATAAACCAACAGTCAGCAAACAACCTTGCTACTAAGGAATTTCGCACTTGGAGTTCGCTTACACTTCTCGACCACATCTACCAGCAAGCCTTCCTCCTGCACTGCCTGGGACTGTATTACTCGCAACAGGTCCTTTGCATAGGCTGCCGAAGCCATGGCTGCGTATGGCTGCCACAACTTGTTCTTGTGGTTATCTGAGTAATCGCAGATGCCCCGGATCACTAAACAAGGGAAATTGTTCATCAAGCCTGCAGCCTCCATCTCAAAGCACATGATATTATGCTTATCTCGCATCATGTCCCGAAACGCGGCACACTTGACGACTTGGTTCCCGGAACCAACGAGACCATAATGGATTGCCGGTTTGTCGGTCTTCCGTGGTAGCCGTACGACGGTCTCGTTAGGGTCACATGCTGAACAGTCTTCTCCACCCACATGAAGATAGGTGTTTTTAAACAGCTGGTCGTTCTGCCGCCCAGGAAACGAAAAGCCTTCCAGTTCAAGATCTTCAGACCTTTCGGTCGCTGTCTGCAAGTACTCCTGCATTTCACCCTTTTGGAAGGAGTGATCCGTCTTGAGCGTCTTCATAGCAGTCAACAGGATATTCGGTGGTTTGTTCAGGTGGGCTTTCACGTCTAGCTCCTGAGGTCCAAGCCGTTTTCCCATGTCGAATTGAAACACACCACCTAATAATGTCAAAATCATAGATCAAAATTTTCCGGGGGGGCGATAAGAAGATAACAGAACCGCAGGCAGTATTGGAATGGCTAGCTTACCGTTGTCTCCATATGGATTGCTGACGACGATGTCTCCAAGCCGAATGTCGCGGAGTGGCTTTTGTGGATCCGGAGGCCTGGGGACACCACCAGCGACACCGACCAAGAGCCCAAACCGAATTCTTGCAAAAGTACGAAACATGTTCGTGGCCGTGTAAGTGGCCGCACTTTCGCCGTAGATTCCAGACTCGGGATATGCAATGACAACGTTGTGCTCCCCCATCTCTCCCAGTATGTAGCTGTTGGGATCGCCAGGAGCGGATGGGAGGGATCTGTGCTCATTGTCGAGGAGCAGCCTCGCGGCGAAGATTTCGCAATCGATTACCGCGACCCAGCCCACCGTGTAGTCGTCCGCGGACAGTTTTCTGAGGTTATTGTCATCAGTATTGAAATGTCAACATTGACAGTCTTTGAAACAATCTAAAAGGTCACTGCTGCTTACTTCACACCCCCTTTCGAGCTCGCCATTTGCTATCTCAATAAGGTGGGAAGCTGGATCCGTGGCTGAGAAGCGTTCGAACACAACCACCACGACTGTGTTTCCGCTTTGCCACGTGACGTATTCCCATCCCTTTGCGGAGGGAGGGAGGGATGCCCCACCGACTCTTGATTCGCTCGATTCGTCTCATACCTAGTGCGGCTGATATGGTCCCAGTTTTAATTGGCGGTCGGCCGAGGAAAGTCACACTCCAGAGTCAAATCGATTAGGGAACAAGAGAGGCAGTAAGCAGCAAGTAGGCGTAGGTCAGAGGCGCATCAGCCAATGCGCAACCCACAATCCCACGAATGTTCAGCAACAATTATCGACGATCCTGGAGAATACATAGCCAAGGACGGGATGGAGACCTGATGTGGCGGGCAATATCGTGCCTGCATATGATTGGACGTTCAAATAGTTAACGCCCCCGAGTTGCCATGGCCCCTTGTAGATGATATATCATTGGCCACTGCTAATATGGTTGCAAACCTGCCTCCCTGCTGGCTGCCTGACAGAATGTAGCCGTGAGGCAATGAAAATTGACTGGTGAAAAATATGCCGGCGGAATGGCATCGTTAGTGCCTGATAGATTTCACGGATGCTACTCCGTACCGTGGCTTCCTCTCGCCAAAAGACAGTAATGCTCCCGACGGACGAGTCATACGCTGTTTTCGAAGTTCGACACTTCATGCGCACGAAGCGCAGAGTAGCAAGAGCAAGAGCCAATCACCCAGCAACAAAAGCACGTCACGCAGCACGTCACGCTGCCCGCCAGCATCCATCCCTCTCATTCCTAACCACATTCTGCCAAAGCCTCAGCGCCCGGGGGATACGATTCACACTCCTCGTCTCGCAGAGACCCAAGGAACTAACCCCCCGATCCCGGGATATGCACCGTGTCCCTCTCTTCCGATACCACCAGTATTTAGCTTCTGTGTGATTGCGGTCGCCTTCGTGAGAACCACCTGCAGCAAATCGGCGGGCCGTGCCGCTGAAGGGGTAGTGCAGCACGCAACTTTGCGTGGCTGTTGGGCGGGCGCTTGTCCTCTTTTTTTGTGCCAGTTCCTCCTTCCGCATCCGGCATGCTGGCGCGGGGTCAACCCTCCTGCTTGCCCTGGTTATTAGCACACAACCAACGAGAGCAATTCATCGGCAGCCTCTAGTTACTTTTGTAAAATAAAATAAAATAATATAAATTAAAAAATAAAAAATTTTGGGGGCCTGTTCAGGTGACATGGCCTGGCGGTCGAGTTGTGAACACGAAATGTCCGGCACGATCAAAGTCCGTCGGCTGCACCCGGCACGGCAGTTGCTCCTAAGCGTCAACTGTTTTCGTCTCCAAACTTTCCCAAAAGCAGTGTATTTGGTCACATCCCCTTCCCCGCACATCTTGACCAGGCGCCTCCAAAACTTGATCCAATCATGACCTCTCTGTTGCCCACGAGCTCGATATCGCTAATCCTGATGGTCTTATAGTCGGTCAGTTCTTCGGAGGAACTAAGAGAGGCTACTACGATACCAATATCGCGGCGGGGATGTAGCAGGCAGCGAAAGGCAGTCGAGCCTACGGCTGACACCAAGAACGGTCCTGTCTGCGGTCGTTGTGCCAACTCAGCAGCCGGGAAGGTTTTCAAGGCCTTTTCGCCAGACTGCCTGAAACGGCCGCTTAATGGTCAGTGGTTCTTGCATGGACTGTCTGTTCGACGGTAACGCGTCTCAGTGTTCGATGAGCCGTTGGTGCCCCTCATTCCTTCGCCCCAGTTTCTCTCGATAACCCCTCGCAGGTCCCCCCCAGAACCAGCGTGATAATGAGATCGACCCCGCCAATATCATCGACCCAAACTCTCGCATCCTGCGCCCTCAGCCAACCTCTCTCCCGACCTCTCCCCGCCCTCAACATGCATCCCTCACCAGCCTCCTCTAAGGAGACATTGGCCCCGAGCCTCGCGGCCTGCCTATCCAGTCTCCCTCCGGCATCGAGCAAGTCATTTCACGCTCTCTTCCCGCTCTCTTTCCTCGGCCGGCCGTCGCTCTGGCGGTGGCCAGTCTGAGGAGTGGGAAGACTTCGGTGACACCCAAGAAGAGGAAGCAGGTCGCCGCCCCCGATCCGGCTCCCCCATGCAGGTACTGTCGATGAGGATGATGAGGGCGAGTCCCGCCGCTCTTCGAGCAAGCATCGCAGCAAGAGCAAGAAGCGCGACGGTGCGGGCACTTCAGGCAAGCAGATGGATGAGTACGGTAGCCGTCGCGGCCCCGGCCGTGATGATTCTGGTGCTACTGCGGCTTAGAAGTTCGGCGGACCGGTGACCTCTCCTCTCTCTCATCCAGGAGTCTTTTCTTTCTTGCTTTCCTACATTTGATACCCTGTTCATGTGCCTAGATCCCGTCTTCTCCTCACAGTGCACTTTGCAAGGCTTAGCTCAGCATAAATCTATATCAACCTCAATCTGAACTTTGAAAAAGCGGCCATATCAACAACACATCTTCGTGAATACCTGCTGCAGTGGCAAGCTGTCACAAGAACGCGGCCACTAGAACCAATGCGTTCTGTTAAGACGCTGTGGCGGCAGAGTGGGGACGGCTGAACCCTGGCAGAGAACAATGACGGTTGCGCGACATCATAACTACACATCATCCAACGCTCGATCAAAAAAAAACGACCAACGACATCCCGCGCACAAGTACTACATGGACCCCGAAGCCATTATGGCCTGGATCTCCGACCAGCATGTCCTACTGCACACCCACTACACGCCTGCTCCAATTCCGACGTGTGTCGGTTACCGCTTGAGACTCAATATCTACGCCCCAGGCTCACGAGAACTAAGCTCCACCAACAGCCACATGCGGTCAACGAGGCCCGTCAAAAATCCGCCAGCCTCGTCAACTCGAGAAACCCGTCTCATGGATGCGTCGGCCATCCTCCCTGGTAGCAGGAGCGAGTTTCAAGTATTTTATGCTTTAAATCGTCTGCTAAACCAATCAAAGACTTCACGACTTGCGATAAGGAGTGCGGGTATTGCGGGAATTATAATTTTTAGTGGCTGGCGGGCACTCACCAATGCTCCTCTAAAGTTGATAAGATTGGTGGAGCTGCTGGTTGGAGGAAGCGGGGAGCAGGAGATATTAAAGAACTGAACAGACTAAAAAGGCCAGGGTTTTGATGGTGTGAGGGGAGAGTGGAAGAGGAGCTCGAGCGCCCGTTTGCTGGCCTAGTAGCTCGTCCCGCATCCTGATACAGGCCCGGCGTTTATCGGCCCCAATTGTTCATTGGGCGATGGTGGTTGTGGAATGCATGAATTATCGGGGCGTGATTGAACGTGAACAGGAGTTTATCATATGCATTGCTACTTAGATTGCGTACGTTTCTCGTGAAGAATAGACTGCTGGATCATGTTACTGTGAGCAGAAGCTTTGGTTGGGACGGCCTCCATCCATCTCAAAATAAATCGATCCAACCACTAAGACTCCCTTCCTAAGGTTACTTCACAGATTACATGCACTTGTGGTAAACCCTCTTGTGCCTCCTTCAGTCATTACTGGGCTTCCTATATACATCTACAGTAGATCCCTAGACGGTAGATGAGATAATGACTCTGTAACGGAATACACGTCATATATATCCTACAACGCGTCAATCTAATGTTCCTCCGTCTCCCCATCGACTTGGAACAGTTAAACCACTCCCTCGCTGTAGCCTCATGCTCCTCCCAGAGAATGAAGTCGCATTGCTTGGGTGTTTTGGGCATCTTAGTGCTAGGGCGGTTGGTTAGATGCTATACGGAAATCGCTAGAGGTACAGCTTACATCTCTTATCCTTGTTGGGCCCAAACCTATTTACTCTATACCAGGTAGCTAGAAGGCTACAGTTACATTACTACTTCCCTTCGTGGAGACGTCCGAACTTTGAGTATGGAAATAATTTTGGTATTTCACGGAGAGCTTGACCGTTTTTGGGCTAGGGCAAGCGATGTGATCGAAGAACCGAGGAGGGACCATACACTAAGCAAGGTAATAGCCGTCTTCTTGTGAAAGTAAGTGAGATAGGTCTCTTGCGAAAGAAGCTGACCCACATGGTGGGGAGTGGATTGCAGGTTAATATGGAAATGCTCAAAATAGAGCTGCGTAAAAAATTAGAAGCATGGAATGAAGTCTAAATTCCGAGTTTGCCGTTATTCTCCTTCGCTCTTTTAGACCAACATTGAAAACTCGGCCCCGTGCGGCCAAAGAGCATTACGCTCCGCCGCCACACCAGTCTTCCACCTCTCCTCATTGTACACTAGTTCATTAACCACGTTCTTTCGGCGACTCGAATAGTAGACGCGAAGTTCCAGATCTGCATCGCTGCACCCTACCTGCACAACAGTAACCTTACCACCCGGAACGCTATCAGCTGCAAGAACCCTAGGTTCGGACCACCCGTACCGCCAGCACACTTCGATGACACGTCCTTCCTCATCGACGACGTAAATGCGCATGTAAAGTCCCTCGTACTCCGAATCGTCTTGCCCGCGACTTCCCCACGCAACTGCCGTTATTGCTGCCCCTCGCCCTATGCTCAACTTGTAGTATCCGAAATTGGCGTCCCAAGCACCGCCATCCCAGCACTTCTCCCGCAGCATCTGAGGCTCCGATTCGAAGTAGAGGCGAAGGCTGGTCCGTTTGCTGCGTTCAAAATTCAAGACACCGAGAGAGGAACCGGGGCAAGCGAGGGCGATGGGGCCGGTAGAGGGGCGCCAGGTCGCGTGGCCTGAGTGATCGGTCCACCCGCATACCTCGCGAATGGTGAGGTCATCGGCTTGATAGAAGACACGGATGTTGCGGTCTGGCCAGGATGTGGCGCACAATTGACTGAATGGGGGGACTTCAATATTCTCCATATTTAATGCGCCGGGAGTCCATCCGATGGAAGAATTATAGGCGTGTTCGCGAAGCCGATTGTGTTGGTTGAGGTAGTAGAGGCGGATCTGATAGGCTTGGGAATAAGTAAAGGAAATATCAATCAGACTTTATTTGTCGAGAAAGACAAACATACGTGGATGGTATCATCCCATTTCCAACCTGTGACAGCGATAGGGCTGTGAGCCCTTGCCGCTATAATGACTTTGGAACCGCTGCTGTCTCCCCACTTTCTGTTCCAGCGTAGTTCGTATATGTATCGATCGTCTCCTAAGAAACCGTAAGAACAGAACATACAAGATTGCGTGAGGTTATTAAAAATGGCACTACCTTGACAATATAAGAGCTAAAAAATCCTCTGATTAATAGAGTTCTGAAGGATATAAACCTTTAAGAGCGCTTACATTAAGAGTTCCATCCAAGGCTAGTGACGCTAGTGGAGCAACAGACGGTGGCCCGTCGCTTTTCTTAACATCTTCATTGATATCCATCTCCAATGAATAATACACTGATTCCCATCCACTATGGACTGACGAGGTCTCGGAGCACGCAATATGAACTGACGAGGTCTCGGAGCACGCAATATCATATTCAGCCGGCACGCTCTCGCGTCCTCCAAGTAGTTCTGTTACCTCCCTTTGCCCATGTGCCACCGCAAGGTCTAGTGGAGTTTGACCGTGTGCGTCTTTGAAATCTTTATCGGCCTTACGATCCAGGAGCAATTTTACAACCTTGACATGGCCGTATTGGGCAGCGCCGGCAAGCGGTGTTTCTCGGTACATGCCTTTCGGGTCCGGTTGAACGCCACGTTCAAGCAACATTTCCACGATAGCCAGGTGACCGTTTTGGGCAGCTCTCGTAAGTGGCGAAAAGTTGCATTCGTCTCTTGAGTCCGGATTGATGCCATCTCGATCTAGAAGCTTCCGCACCACCTTTTCGTGTCCGTTTTCCGCCGCAAAAGACAGCGGAGTCCGACCAGTGGAGTTTGCGCAATCCGCCTGAACTTTCTGTTGGCTAAGAAGCAACTCAACCACCTTCTCATGCCCATTTTGAGCCGCCCACCACAGCGGAGAATGATTAGAAGCATCCCTAGAGTCTGGATCGACATCCTGCCGACCAAGGAGGACGCGAATCACATCAGCATGTCCATTGCACGCAGCCCACCACAATGGAGACCGGCCGAGCCTATCCCGAGAATCAGATACCACCCTGGGCTGCAAGAGCAATAGTTGCACAACCTCGAATTGGCCATTCTCTGCCGCGGCGTGGAGTGCGCTGCCGTAGCGGCCGCTCGGCGCGTTAGCATCGGCTCCATGATTGAGCAAAAGCTCTACAACTTGCACATAGCCTTTCCATGCAGCCATGTGAATAGCACACCCTTGATAACCGCCCTGTGCATCAATTTTAGCACCCTTTTCTAACAACAGCCTCGCGACCTCATGATGACCCATCCATGCAGCTACCTGCAAAGCGCTCCCATACTGGCCACCGGGGGCATTTGCATCAACTTTTTCATCTAGGAGGAACTCTACCAGTTCAGCCATTCCAAAGCTTGATGCATAGTAAAGGGATGACGGGGCGTTCTCCAAAGGGGTGGTTCCTAACGTCTCCTCTCGCCATGGATTATCTGGGTCGTAAATCTGGAGCCAGTGTACGAAGGTTGTGGTTCTTCTCGGACCGAGAATTTGGGATATTAGGTCTCGTAGTTCTTGTGACATGCACTTTTTGCTCAGCAGATGAGAGACATGGATATACCAGAATCTTGCCACATATCTTAGCAATGGAAATTTCTCAACTGTTTCTCCAGATATTGACGGAAAGGCGTGTAGGTTCCCGATGTAAGAAACACAGGCAGTTGAAATGTATTCTTGGGCGTCGATTTCCGTAAGGTGAAAAAAGTCCAAAGGTTTCCCCATGATCCAAGTCGAAACTAAATATTCCTTCACAGAGCTATGGGCAAACCTAATCTCTTTTAGCTTTAGCTCTCCTACGGTCGTAATGACGCTGACGACGAGGCTGGAGCATATGTCGAGTATATCTTCAGGGAGTAATCTGTCTTCCTCGTTCAGTTCCTTGCCTCGCTTTAAAATAGCGGCTTCGGCGGCTTCATTAAGATATAGCGGCCGCTCCGAAAAGGCCAGCCATGTAAATGTTGCCTTCGCCCGGTCAATATCGCCCTTGTTTATTCTTTTTAGAATGCGGTCGTATGTGCCATAAAGTGTCTCCGGCAATTTTTTTAGGGCCTCTTTCAGGTCCGTTTGTGACCTACATTTTCTCAATTCATCCAACTGGCAAGCAACCAAACGGAACCTACCACCAATGTTATTTTACTTAGACTCGTGAAAAGCATATTCTGTCTGAGTTATACCCACATTCCCTGTGCTTTTTGAATTAGACTGCTTATAATTTCATCCTTGAGCGAAGTATTGCAACGCTTCAATCCGTTATCTTCGCCAAGGCGTTTGCAAACGTAGAGGCGAATATCCTCGTCGATTTTTGCTGCTTCCATGAGTATTTGGGTGGGTTGAAGAGTCTCCAGATCCTTCTCGATATCGGGCTCTTTCCGACTAGTTGCCAGTATATGCACACGTTTCTCTGCAATCCCTATCTCCATCACTTCACGTAAGACTTCCAGTACTTTCCCTCTCTCCTCTGAGGACCCACATTCATCTAGAGCATCGACTACGATGTAGCAGCTCTCATAGCTCCTAATTATGGAGGAGAGGGCTGCGATTAACGTCCGCTTGTCGTGCGGTTCGGTGTATTCTTCGTGCAGCTTGCGAACTGCTTCTGGAATCTCTCTCTTTTTTTCGGCTAGTTGTGCGATAATCGAGCGGAGGAAATTCGTTTCTCTTTCCGTGGTGTGATCGTTGATGTCGAAGTAAAAGTACGCAACTGCCTTACTGCCTTCAGCCTGACATAGCTGCTTCAGATCCTCGATTACGGCGTAACTACGAAATAGTTTCAAACTTCATATTGTACCCTTTCAAGAGTCGATACTATATTACTTACCACATAATAGTCTTACCACATCCAGCTACGGAAATAAAATTAGCTGACGCTACCTTCTCTAGTGGGAGCCATACGGATGCCATGAACCCAGATCACGCCGCCGGGTCCATATTTCCAAGATTTGAACTCTTCCAAGTCAAAAAACCAACTACCAGTCGTTGGCTCGTGTTTTTCGCGTGCAGCATTATGGCTAGTCAACACACCATAAGATAATAGGGATCTCAAAAACTCTTTATGCTCCTTATCTGCAATAATGTTAGTACGAACCTTGCTTATTCGTGCTGGGAGAAAGTAGAGCCAGATCCTAGAAGAACTACTTCCAAAGAATTGACATTGACTAAATAACAATTGCTACCCAACAATTTAGCGACTTTCTGTTCAGTGCTCACCTAATTGGCGAATATCATCAGTGTGTTTCTTTCAATTACAAGGACTTAATACCTTTTTGACTCTTGTCTAGAGCAACAATGATCTCCTCAATTTTGTTCAACTTTTCAAGAATCTCGACTGCAGTCTCCATAGATTCGGCTTCCTCAGGCTGAATTACCCTAAGAAGGTCTTTTGCGTAGGCCGCAGCCACAACCGCAGAGTAAGGTTGCCAAGTTTTGTTTTTGTGCTCGTCAGAGTAGTCGCAAATGCCTCTGATGACAAGACAAGGGAAGCTATCCATTAGGCCCGCGGCCTCCATCTCGAAGCAAGACACATTCCAGGCCTCCCGCAATTCATCTCGACGTTTAGCGGAGCTCATGACCGCATTACCGGAGGCAATAAGACCATAATGTACGATAGGATCGTCCGACGTCCGGGAAAGTCGTTTCCGTATCTGGCCAACATCGCACTTTGCGCAGTCGTCTCCACCAACATGATGACATGCTGCTTTGAACAACCGGTCCTGCTCTCGGCCAGGGAATTGACAGTCTTCCAGAGCTGGTAGCTCCAAAGATTTTTGGGCCACTTCATCAATGTAGCGCTGCATTTTGCCCTTCTTAAAGCCGTGATCGTTTCGTAGACGCTTGATTGCCTTTAGTAGAATCCCCGGAGGTTTGTTTAAATGTGATTCAATGTAAAACTCCCCGTCACCTTTCCATTTGCCCATATCGTAATGGAGAACGCCGCCTAGACTTCTGTCAGTATTGGCCCCGATGATTTCGATTACCGAACGGGAGAATTAATCCATAAGACCGAAGAACCGGGAACGGCACAAAGTGCTCACCATGGTTCTCCTTGGGATCGCTGACGACGATATCTCCAAGTCGAATATCTTTTCGCGGATCCCGAGGATCAGGTGGTTTTGGAGCACCTCCTCCGACCCCAACCATCAATCCAAATCGAATATCGCGAAACGTGCGAACCATGTTAGTTGCCGTTTGAGCGGCAGCACCTATACCAAGTGCCACAGGAAAGGCAATGACAACGTTATGCATTCCTATCCGGCCAAGAAGATAGCTATTATCGTCCTTCTCGCCAGGTTGAAGGGGTTCATGCTCTTCATCTAACAATGCCCTCGATGCATTAATCTCGGAGTCGAGAACGCATACCCATCCCACGGTATAAGCGCCATGGGTAAGTTTCCTATGTTCGAAAACCATCAGTAATCATACAATATTATAAGGACTCAGTAAGCAAGCTTTAGTAAAGAGTCAAGAGAATGCTCCTTCCCAGTCTCTGGCATCGATATTAGAGGAGAGATCTTTAAGTTCTTCCATTCATTTTTATTATTTGCTGATCTGCATATACGATAAAAGATCTTTGGTTTCAAGTAGGCTTATATTTCTAAATTGCATAATGAAACGTACCTCTTTCCTTCTGCTCTAGAACCTGCCATAATTTTATGTGAGGATTGTAGTGCACAACACAACTTAAGATTCAAACGGGTCCTAGGGACCTTATTAACCTCGCTTCTGGGTTAGCGGGACGGGTGCGGCCGTGTCAAGCCTAAAAAGTATTAGAGAAACGGCTTTGACTAACCACTAATTGGAGCTTATAGCCGTATCCGCACTTGTGGTAAGACTTAGTAGACAGGTCTGCGGTTACAAGGTCCCTGCCTGGGCATTATGGTGATTTCTAGCACGATTAGCTTCCTCGGAGTTGCTTGAAGTGGGCGGGGAACGGACAGATGCAGGGCAATACCGCGTCGGGGCCGTGCACTTGTAAGTGGCACTATTCCTGAATGTCCCTTTTCCTATGTACTCGGTATAGTCTATAAGACTCTAGCTTTTCATTGTAGTAGGCTCGGTCCCTCTGCGATTTTCATGGTCGCGATTTAAAGGACGTAGTCGGACGTGGCAAGCGTTGATTTGATGGCCCGTGTGACCAGCCCACTCATAGGTCCCTCTTGTAATAGGTAGAGAAAAGCTCTACTTCAGCAGCTAGACGATAAGCGGTAGCTGCTATCAAATCAGCGCTTGCCACGTCTAACTACGTGTTAGGTAAGATGTGCAATCTAACGTGTCTTACCAGCATACTAGCTTTAGCAGCAAGCTAGTGTCAGATTTGAAAGGGTTTTAGAGATCGTGCACGGTTTGCTACGAGTAGCACAAGTACGTAATAAGTAGACGTGATAAAAGGTTGGAACGTCAGAATAGATTAAGTAATGGAGTTGATTTAATTGATATCACTAATTGATTGTATTCTCCTGCCGGCAGCTCGCCTCTTAAAGGAATACGCCGCAGTTGGGTTAGTGGCTTGGCTGGTAGCGCACGTGAGCTCACGTGTCGGATCGATCACCATCGCCATCTCCATCCAAGCCGCACGAGCTAGCTACCGAGCTAGCTCGCAAGCCCTAACTATAGCTACTATCTAATATACTTCTTTAGCTTAAGACCCTTATTAAGCTAGATTAAGAGTTATTTTATTAAGTAAAGCTTTGTCAGATTTGAGGGGGTTCTGGAGGTCGTGCTTGGTTTGCTGCGAGTGGTGCAAGACCGTGATAAATAACCGTGATAAAAGATTGGAACGTCAAAATTGAGAGATTGATGGATTTGATTTGATTGAGTCGAAATTGAGTGAGTAAAACTGATTGATTGATTGCTCTGTTGATTCTATATGCCTTCGCGCTCCTCTAAATATCCTCGAGTTTCTCAGCTTCTGGTACCTCTGCGATGGCGGAGCCTCGGTCAGGGCGAGCCTCTGTTGAGGTTGAACGTCTGCAAGGGTTGGGCCTTTGAGTCTTTGAGCCTATGCAATGGATGCACCGGTTCGTGAGTCGGCGCCCACCCCAGCTGAGTCCAGATGCATCAGGGCTGTCCCGGGGCGGGCAGTCTAACGTACGTAGGCTGGATTGAGATGTTGGTGATAAGAAATATGTAGCGCAGCGTATATTTTAGTACATAGTACGTTGGGTTCAGGGTATGTTGGATTGAGGAAAATCTTTCAAAATTCGATGCAACTTTCTAGTCTTGTGCAATGAAGCTCTACAAACAAGGTGCAGCTCTCGGATTTCTTAGAGCTATAATAGATAATAAGTTATTACGTATTAAATATAACCCTAAGAAAACCCTAAGAGGTGCTTTGACCAACGTAAGCGAGTCGGTCACCCTACTAGGTTTGCGCACCTCTTCGAGTGTATATCTCAACTACAATATAAGATAGTGTAACGTAGTTTACAAGCGAGCGCCGCACCTCATCAACTTTGCGCACCTCTTCAAGCATACAACTCAACAACGCAGTAGAGTAGAGAGTATATATTTATATAATAAATCAAGTAGTAGCTTCTCCATCTTTCTTACATGTACGC
>JALNQA010000134.1:0-32129 GCA_028456235.1 Ophiosphaerella narmari | reverse complement strand
TAGGGCTAGTACTATTCTTATCCTTACCTTTATCCTTATTCTTATTATTATTATCCTTATTATTATTAGTAGTAATAAGAAGAGTAACCTAAGAAGATATTAGTATATATTATATATAAGTAATATATATAAACTTACTAAGTAACTTATAACTAAAGTAAGCTTATAGATAGTAGCTACTAAGTCCCTCTACCTAGCTACTATATTCTTCTACTTAGTTACTAAGCTCTTATACTTAGCTAAAATTAGCCTTAAAAATTAAGGCGTAGTAGTAGGGGTTTAGGTAGCTACTCCTATAGGAGTACTACTATAAGTAGTAAGGTAGTAGTAAGATAATAGCTCTAAATTAAAAGTACGCTAGGTATAAGTAAGCTTAACGCTAGTAGAGTAGACTATATTATCTATCTTAGTATTAGTAGTATTAGTAATAGTAGTATTATAAAGAGTATAGAGCTAGTATATATAGTTTACGTACCTATTAAACTTAATAGGAACCTATTTATATTAGTTATAGAGTAGCTCCTAGAGTATACTAAAAAGAACTTACTATAGAGTAGCTACTATAATTATTATTAGTATAGTACTTATAATAATAATTATCTAGCTTATTATAGATAACCTTTTAGCTAGTAATATCTTAAACGTAGTATATATATATCTTGTATAGAGTAATACTATTAGTATACCTAGTAAGATTACTCTACTTAAAAGGCGTAGTACTATATATATTACTCTTTTTAATAAACTTAGGGCGTAGATAGTAAACTATAATAATAATTTATTATAATTCTATTATAAGTACTAATTATAAGTTATATATACGTTTTAGCTATATAATAATATTAAAGAAATAGAGTAGAATAATTATAAAATTTTTATTATTACTATATAGACTATATTAGTTACTAGGAGACCTAGCTCCTACCTATTATTATAATATTATTACTATTATTAGTAGGGTATAATCTTTTACTTGTTATTAAGTAAATAGAAGAAATACGCGTAAGTAAAATAATAATAAAACGCGCCTAATACGTATAAACGTTATAAGAGAAATATAAATACTCTTTTCTCTCTTTTTCTATAAAGGTTTTAAGGTTTTTATTAAGGTTATAACTTAAAGAGCTAGTAAAGACCTTAGCTAGAGGGAGAGGCTCTATAATAAGGGTCTTAGTAGAGATACCTAGAATTATAGAGATCTTAAGATCTTTAGTACTTTAGGACCTCTAGGGCCTTAACTATACTAATATCTATAGTACTAGACTAAAGTAGAGCTAATACGCTATACTAGTATATAAAAGGCCTCCTACTTATAAGAAGAGTATAGTAAGTATTATTTACCTTTTTAATTAAGACCTTTACTTAAATATATATTATCCTTTTACTATCTCCTATAGCCTATAGTAAGTACTATTACCTTCTAGCTACTCCTTTATAAAACTCCTCCTAGTTACCTACTACTATAAGCTTAGCTATATTCTAGATAGAGATAAAAAGAAAGCTACTACTAGTTAGAATCTCTTTTAATAGTAATAAGTCTTATTTTAAAGCCTAGGTAATTATAATAGAGTATAAACTTACTACTAATATAGAATTTATTAGTACTCCTTATAAATAATATACTTTTATTTAGGCTAACTTTACTCTTTATATCTAGAAAGAAGTTATAACTTACTATAAAGTTAGAAGGATCTAGAGTAAATAGAACCTATATAATTTCTTTAGCTATCTTAAGTTTATATATAAAAATAAGTATAGCTAAGAATAGGCTTTAGTAGACTTAGATAAACTTTACTAAGGCTCTAAAGAATTATTAGATAAAAGGGGTTTAAAAGATAGCTACTATAAGTATAATAATAGAAGAAATCTAAGATTAAAAAGATAGATTAATATAGTTAATATTAAGTAAGTAGAACTAATTAATTAATTACTCTATTCTTCTATTACTTTTTTTTTTTTATCTACTATTATACTCCTCTATATATCCTTAGCTCTATTAGCTACTAATACCTTAGTAATAGTAAGGCCTTAGTTAGAGTAAGTCTTAGTTAAAGTAATACCTTAGCTAGTATTAAGCTTATATAAAGGTTAAGCCTTTAAGTCCTTTATACTTCTATAAAGGATAAGCTAGTATATAGGTTAGTACTTACTTTAGCTAAATCTAGATATATTAAGATTCTACTAGTTTACTAGCCTAGCTACTAGTATAATACTAGTATTAATTCTTATAAAGGTTAAAGTTACTTACTAAGCTCTTAGTATATACGTAATATTAATTACTATTATAATTATAATTATAATCTTAATTACTACTAATATTACCTATAGAAAGAAACTATAATATTTATAATAAAGAACTACTTATAATTATAGTATACTTTAAAGAATAGAAAGTAAATTTCTAAGGAGCTAAATACTTTATAATAGTTTATAGTAACTATAAAAATTTTATTAGCTTTATAATATACTCTATAAGTAAGTTACTTATATAGGTAAGTTACTTACTTTTACTAAGCCCTTACTAAAACTACTACGTTATAGTATAAAATAGCCTACTTTAGCCTAGTATAGTATAATATAATATAAGATATTATTTAGAGTCTACTTCTACTATATTCTTATATATTTATATATTATACCTAGTCTCTTTATATACTATATACTATTATTAAGATAGTTTACCTACTTTAGCGTATACTTACTTCTTTAGCTTCTTCCTATTACTATATACGTTAAAGTCCTTAAGAGTAGCTAAGTATACCCTATCTTTAACTTTTAAGGTCTCCTCTTTCTAAACCTACTTATATTTATATAATTTTCTTTATATTATAGCCTTATTTACTACCTTAAGCTTAGCTATTTCTTATTACGCTAATACTAGCTTATATACTATAATTACTACTCCTTTTAAGACCTTCTTAAAAGCCTCTACTATAGAAGTTAGTAAGCTATTTAGGTACTTCTAGATCTTTACCTTTATAAGTATCGATTGCAACCCTAATTATAGGGTATTACTTAGGGTCTAGGACTACTAGGGCTTATTATTTAGTAAAGATAGTAAAGGAGTACGTAGTTTAATATTAAGAGTTAATATAACCTATTCTAAGTTAAATAAGACTAATCTAGCGCCTTAAAACTCTCTTTAGATATTCTTAGAAGTAATTACTATATTATAGGCGTACTTAAAGTATAGTAAGAACTTTTATTTTATAATATAGCTAATTTAGTAGTATATAAGTACTTTAACTTAGTACCTATATACCTTCTTTAAAGAAGTAAAACAGCCTATATTAAGTAGCTATAAAAGGTATAATATATAAGTAGGTATATAAAAAGTAATAATTTTATTATCTTTATAGTAATTCTTAAATTTAAGTAAGTTATAGCTCTTATAGCTATTAAAAATAAGTAAATATACTATTCTAATAGTACGCGTCTTTATATACGTATTAAAGTACTTTAACTACGTAAGACTAAGTATATTAGTTATCTAGCTATTATTAGAGACTTTAATAACCTAGTTTTAAGGTATTTTACTATCTTTATACTAGTTTAATAGGTAGTAGTATACCTTAAGGATAATAAAGAGTAGAATAGCCTACCTAGTTATATTAATACCTATAATAGCTATTACCTACTTTCTATTACCTAGCTAGATTACTTTTAGCTATAAATATCTCTCTAAGGCTATAATAACTATATTTACTATAATCTAGTTTATTATAAAGCCTATCTTATTAAAGTTATATAAGTTATTATTTAAGATACTATACTTAGCTTTAGTATTAGCTACTAGCTTAAACTACTTTTATATAATATTAAGATCTTTATAGAAAACTTTCTTATAGTTATACTTATAATTAAACCTTATTTTAAGCTTAGGGTAGTACTTAATAAACGTACTAGGCTAGTTTATACTAACTTAGGCTAGATTATACTTAGTATATAATAAATTAGCTATATTAGCTATATCTATAAGCTAGGGGGGAAATCTATACTTAATAAAGTTAAGGATATACTTAATAATTATATCTTCTTTAAGCTTAGTTAGATTACTTAAGTTAGGTATAGTATCTACGTATAAAAGTTATTTAGTATATTAATTACCTAGTATCTTATAAGAGATATTATAGATAGCTATAGCATATTATAGTAAGAGATTTACGTCTTATTTAATAGCTTAAAAGGTAAGTTATACCTAATATTTATTTAAAGGTTCTATATATTATTATTATTATAGTATTAGAAGTAGTAGGTATTTTAGTAAGAGCTTAGTAAAAGTAGGTAACTTACCTATATAAGTAACTTACCTATAGAGTACGTTACTTAATAAAGAACTAATACTATAATAATATTAGTAATTCTATATACTAGTAAAATATAACTTTAAGATTATATACTATAAAAGAAAAAAAACCTAAGAGCTAATATACTTAGTAGAAAACCTAAACTAAATATAAGCTATACCTTAATAGAAGGTACTATATTATACTAAGTAAATAATAGATTATTATAGTTTAACTACTCTAAAATTATAGTAATATAGGAACTAGTATAAACTTAGTATAAATAGATTAAATAGATCTAAATAGAAATAAATTGTAAGGATAGTATACTACTAAGCTAATCTAGATAAAAAGGGGCTAATAGCTAGTTAAGCTATTATAGTAGTATATAATATATATACTAGTTATTATTACTTAAAGTTCCTTAGAACTTACTTAGGGTTGTACTAGGTTGTATATAGGGGAATATACTAGCTAATAAAGCTAGTAATACTAGTTACTTAGCTTAGTAGAGCTTGTTAATAGCGCTAAGCCTACCCTAAGAGCTCTCTACCCTAGACCCCTTATACGTTTCTATCCTCTAAGACTAAGCTATCCTTAATAGTTTAAAATATATAATACTAGCTATTATTAAGGGAATAAGATAATTTAAACTAAACTAGATACAATTATTTTCCTAAAGTAACTTTAGTACTATAAAATATATAGTATATTTATCCTAAAATAATTTAGTAACAATATTAGGCTTTTAGGGCGAGACCTAGGTTTAAACTAATAACTCTAGGGTAACTAGCTATTATGTAAGGATAGTATACTACTAAGCTAATCTAGATAAAAAGGAGCTAATAGCTAGTTAAGCTATTATAGTAGTATATAATATATATACTAGTTATTATTACTTAAAGTTCCTTAGAACTTACTTAGGGTTATACTAGGTTGTATATAGGGGAATATACTAGCTAATAGAGCTAGTAATACTAGTTACTCGGCCTAGTAGAGCTTGTTAATAGCGCTAAGCCTACCCTAAGAGCTCTCTACCCTAGACCCCTTATATAAATAAAGTAAAAGATAAAATTAAAGTACTTTTAGAAAATATAAAGGAGTAGCTAGAAGGTAATAGTACTTACTATAAGCTATAGGAGATAGTAAAGGGATAATATATATTTAAGTATAGGTCTTAATTAAAAAGGTAAATAATACTTACTAGACTCTTCCTATAAGTAGGAGGCCTTTTATATACTAGTATAGCGTATTAGCTCTACCCTAGTCTAGTACTATAGATATTAGTATAGTTAAGGCCCTAGAGGTCCTAGAGTACTAAAGATCTTAAGATCTTTATAATTCTAAGTATCTCTACTAAGACCCTTATTATAGAGCCTCTCCTTCTAGCTAGAGTCTTTACTAGCTCTTTAAGTTATAACCTTAATAAAAACCCTAAAACCTTTATAGAAAAAAAAAAAAAAAGTATTTATATTCTTTTTATAATATTTACGTATATTAGGTATATTTTATTATTATTTTACTTACGTATATTTCCTCTATTTACTTAATAATAAGTAAAAGATTATACTCTACTAATAATAGTAATAATATTATAATAATAGGTAGGAGCTAGATTTCCTAGTAACTAGTATAGTCTATATAGTAATAATAAAAATTTTATAATTATTCTACTCTATCTCTTTAATATTATTATATAGCTAAAATATATATATAACTTATAATTAGTACTTATAATAGAATTATAATAAATTATTATTATAGTCTACTATCTACGCCCTAAGTTTATTAAAAAGAGTAATATACGTAGTACTACGCCTTTTAAGTAGAGTAATCTTACTAGGCGCGCTAATAGTATTACTCTATACAAGATATATATACGCTACGTTTAAGATATTACTAGCTAAAAGGTTATCTATAATAAGCTAGATAATTGTTATTATAAGTACTATACTAATAATAATTATAGTAGCTACTCTATAGTAAGTTTTTTTTAGTATACTCTAGGAGCTACTCTATAACTAATATAAATAGGTTTCTATTAAGTTTAATAAGTATATAAACTATATATACTAGCTCTATACTCTTTATAATACTACTATTACTAATACTACTAATACTAAAATAGATAATATAGTCTACTCTACTAGTATTAAGCTTACTTATACCTAGTATACTTTTAATTTAGAGCTATTATCCTACTACTACCTTACTACTTATAGTAGTACTCTTATAAGAGTAGCTACCTAAACTCCTACTACTATACTTTAATTTTTAGGGCTAATTTTAGCTAAGTATAAGAGCTTAGTAACTAAGTAGAGAAATATAGTAGCTAAGTAGAGAGACTTAGTAGCTACTATCTATAAGCTTACTTTAGTTATAGGTTACTTAGTAAGTTTATATATATTACTTATATATAATATATACTAATATCTTCTTAAGTTACTTTTTCTATTACTACTAATAATAATAAGAATAATAATAATAAAAATAAAGATAAAAGTAAAGATAAAAATAGTACTAGCCTTATAGGTAGAGAAGATAGTATAAGTAGAGTACTTAAGGATAATAAAGAGGGTAATAGGCCTAGTAGTAAAGATAAAAAGATAGAAGATAAGTAAAGAGTTTTTTATTTTATAGTATAGTTATTTTTTATATATATAGATACCTAGCTATAGAGCTATTAAGCTTAAATAAATAAATTACTCTTTAATTATATTTTAGGTATATAAATTAAGTTTTTTATTTCTACTTTAAATATAGAGTACTTTAAGCTAATTTAAACTTATTAATTAATTTATTTATATCTTTAAAATCTATAGTATAGGTTTATATATCCTAGGATTTATTATATCTTTTCTATCTTAGGAGGTACTCTATTTACCCTTTTCTCTAATATTTTTTAAGGATTTTCTTAACTTCCTATACTTTTTCTCCTTCCTCTATTACCTTAGGTAGATAGGTATTATCTTCTATACCTATCTAGGATTTCTATCTCTTAAGGAGGGAAATATAGAATACGTTGTAAATACAATAATAAGGTAGTAGAATTAGATAGTATACCTACGTTCTAACTACGTCTTATACTTAGAAAGGACTAATAAATTTATTAGATAGCTTCTTATATAGCTAGTAAGTAAGTTTTAAGTTCTTTATACTTAGTAAGACTAAATCTCCTTTCCTAAATATTTCTAGTTTATATTTATTATTATAGTATTATACTTAATATACTTATACTTTTTATAAGAATTCTATAAGTATTATTCTTATACTATATATATACTTTACTCTCTAGATTATATCTAGTACCTCTCCTTCTAGCCTACTATCCTTAGGAAGGTATATAAAGATTAGGTATTTACCTAATATAGTATAAAAAGGGGTAGTCTTTATTACTTTATAAACTAAGTTATTATATATAAATTATATAGTCTTTAATAATATTACCTAGTTATCTTAATTTACTAATATAAAGATTCTTAGATATTACTCTAGTATCTAATTCTAGCGTTTAGTTTACCTATTAGTTTATAGGTAAAAAGCTATACTTAACCTATACTTTACTTATAATTAGTAGTATATCTCTATCTAAAATTCTAAGGTAAAGATTAAGCCTCTATCTAATATAATACCTTTCTATATTCTATAATTTAAAATAATATTATTAAAGTATACTTCTATAAACTATTATATATCCTACTTCTTATATACTAGGATATAGATAGCTATCTTTAATAAGTAGTTTACTATTACTAGTATTATATTATAAATACCTCCTAAGTAATCTTTTAAAGGTAGAAGGCCTATAATAAAGTCTAGAGAGACTTCTTTAAAGATATTACTTAGGATTAGTAAAGGGGTTAACTCTCTATATTATTTATACCTTAGTACTTTACTTCTTTAGTATATTATATAAGTTCTTATATATTCCTAAACGTCTTAATCTATTAATAGCTAATAATAGTACCTAGTAATTAACTTAAGTATTCTATATATACTAAAATAGCCTACTATATATAAGTTATAATTCTAAAGTAAAATCTCTTACCTAATAGTAGGTTCTTCTAGAATATATAATCTACTTTTATATCTTAAAACTTCTTTATTATCTAAGTACTAAACTTATACTTTACTATAGTATTAAGTACTTTCTACTTTTATTAAACTCTCTACTTATACTTATATAAAGGTATCTCTCTACTATAGTCTATATAAAGTCTTTAGAAAAGCTTTAGACTCTACTAATATAGGTTTACTACTAACTAACTCTCTAGCTATTAAGTATAGTACGTATAGTATATATTCTATAGTACTAGTAGTAGAAATCCTTTTAATACTATAGTCTCTAGTATTATATATCTTATATATACTTTCTAAGCTTAGCTTAGTTATAGATCTTCTTACTCTACTTATTATCTTAACCCTAGCTATTATACTTACTAGTTATAATTTTTCCTAGAGAGTAAGTAATAAGTATACTAATAATAGATTCTCTTATTTATAGTTATATCTCCTTAAGAGACTATCTATAGAATTTATCTTACTAGCTTAGTACTTTACCTTAAAATTAAAAGATTCTAAGTATATTACCTAGTATACTTAATATAGGTTTAATTTCTATACTATATATATTAAGCGTAGATTATTATAATCTATTAGTACCTAAATAGTATACTACGTACTTTTAAGGTAGTATCTCTATTACTTAAAGCTATAAATAATAGCTAGAAGTTTAGTATTATATATTTTATAGTTAAGTTCTACTTTCTATAGTTTTCTTAATATAAAGGTAACTAGATACTACTTCTTATTAGAATAAAGCTAAGATAAGATTCTAGATATTATAAAAGTAGACGTATCTATCTCTATATAAATAGGTAGTACTAGGTTATAGTAGTATAAGATAGATATACTTATAAAGTACTTTTAAGTATTTTAAAAGCTTTCTTTACTAAATTAAGCTAGTAAAACTCTTACTTCTCCTTTAATAAGTTTATAAAGAGAGCTATTTTCTAGATATATCTTTTAATAAACCTTTAATAAAAGTTTATAAAGCCTAAGAATAATTATAATTTTTTAATACTAGTAAGCTCTAGCTATTATATAATAGTCTCTATATACTTAAGTTTAATATATATACTATCTCTAGTAATAATAAAGCCTAAGAAGTAGACTTTATTAGATATAAAAGTATACTTCTTTAAGTTTATAAAAAGTTCTACCTTTTTTAATACTATAAGTATAGTATAGACTATATACTAGTAAACCTTAATATCCTTACTATATATATATATAAGTATATTATTAAGGTATACTATATAGATATAATCTAAGAGTCTACTAAGTACCTTGTTAATATACGCCTAAAAGCTTATAAGAGTATTTATTAATCTAAAAGGTATTACTAAGTACTTAAAATATCTATATTAAGTATAAAAAGCTATCTTCTACTTATATTTTATCTAGATTCTAATCCTATAATAGGTATCTTTAAGATCTAAGGATATATAGTAGTATACGCCTAATAAGTAGTCTAATATCTTTCTAATTAGTAGAAGTAGGTACTAATTCTTTATTATAATTATATTTAATCTATAATAGTTTATATAAAGGTATAACTTCCTATCTTTTTTTAAAATAAAAAAGATAGGTACTCTAGCTAAACTATTACTATAATATATCTAGCCTTTATAAAAAGTATCTTCTAAGTAGGTATAGAGTACTTTAAGCTCTTATATAGAAAGGTTATAAAGTAGCTTATAAAGAGGCTTCTTACCTTCTATTAATAGGATTACGTAATCTAAGTTTTTTAGGTAAGGTAAAGCCTATATAGTATTATTATTAAATATATTATTATATTTAGATAAAGTATTAGGAATATAAGGTTCTTATACTAGTACTATAGTATAAACGTATACTATATAGTTTAAGTTAATTATATTAGTTACTAGTACTCTTAATAGGTATAAATCTACCTTAGTTTCTTTTAAGTTCTTTATAAAATCTTTAACTATATATAGTTATATTTAGGTATATCCTTAGTACTAAGTTTATAATCTATAATTAAGTTATATCCCCTCTTTTTTAAGGAATAGGTTTTTAAGTAAAAGGGCTACCCCTTTTTTATCTACTCTATAAGCTATAACCTTAGACCTATAGGTTATATTATTATTATCTATAAGATATACTTAAAGCTTATAAGTAGTATAAGTACTTTACCTCTATACTCCTATTTAGCTTAGCCTAAAGAGCTTAGTATTTTAAATTAGCTCTAGTCCTATCTCTACTACTATCTACTAGCTAATAAGACTAACGTCTACCTAGGAGTTAAAGATAACCTAGAGCTTAATTTCTAGTTTAGAACCTAAAGTAGTACTATATATATATTATATCCCTAGTAAGATATTAATTATATAGCGCCTTACTATCCTAGAGCTAATAATAAGGCTAGGCCTTTTCCTACTTAGTTTACGCAGACTAGAATATAGTTAGAGTTACTACTAGTATACTTATTAGCGTAGTACTCCTTTTTATAGTATTTATAGTATTTAATAGTAGACTTATCTACTATCTTATTTTAAGGGTTTTTTAACTTCTTTTTAGATTAAGTCTTTTTTAGGTTTAAGTTTACCTTACTTATACTATTTATATACTACTTATAGGTATTAGCTCTACCTTTTAGGTTTTACTTAAGAGTTAAGCTTAAGGTAATAAGGTCTTCTCTTATTACTAGAACCTAATAGTAATTAGTAATAGCTCTTTATAACTTAGGTTATAGTTTTAAAAATAAGTACTAAACTCTCTATTCTTCTATATATTTAGGAAGCTAGTCTTCTAGAATATCTAGATATCTAGTAAAAGACCTTATACTTTATTCTTTATATTAGAAGGCTATAGAGTATATAGTTACTACTTTTAGGCTATAATTAATAGAGTCTATAAAAAGGTCTAGGAAGTAGTTTTTAATATACTTTTATATAAGAATCTTATTTACGTCTTAGTTATACTTATAGTAAATATACTATAGCTTATATAAATCTCTTATAAGGTATTATATAGCTTAAAGGACTTTATTCTTCTTTTTTTTAAAGTCTTAGAGTACTAGGTAGAATACTATCTTATATAAGTAGTAGAATTCTTAGTATTCTTTTAAAAACTTACCCTTATATTCTATAGAGCCTTTAGAGTAGAGTATATACTTTACGTGTATATCTTTAACTAGAGAGCTTATATCTTACTTATATAAAGCTATAATAGTAATATTAGAGTTACTCTTAGGAAGTAGAGTAGTAGCCTATTCTTCTTCTAGACGTATAATCTTTTCTTCTAATACTTAAAGTATATATAGCTAGGCTAGCTTATTATATCTAATAGTTACTTTTTATATATAGTCTTTAATTATTATAGTTATACTTAGGGCGTATCTTAGTTATATACTACTTAAGCTCTATATAAGGTCTTACTTAGTAGTTTCTTAAGTATTTTTATCTATAGTTATAGTACGCTATAATATATATATATTTATTATCTCTAGACTATTAATAGTAAAGTATTATTATATAAAGGGGTAGCTAGAAGGTAATAGTACTTACTATAGGCTATAGGAGATAGTAAAAGGATAATATATATTTAAGTATAGGTCTTAATTAAAAAGGTAAATAATACTTACTAGACTTTTTTTATAAGTAGGAGGCCTTTTATATACTAGTATAGTATATTAGCTCTACTCTAGTCTAGTACTATAGATATTAGTATAGTTAAGGCCCTAGAGGTCCTAGAGTACTAAAGATCTTAAGATTCTTATAATTCTAGGTATCTCTACTAAGACCCTTATTATAGAAAAGTAAAATAATAATAGAGTAATATAAGTATATAACTAAATATATATCTTTAAAAAAATATAGAAAGAGTTTATCTAATAATTTTATAAGCTACTAGTATTTAGTTACTAGGAAATTAAAAAGATACTAAAATAACTAGTTTAAGAATACTATATTCTTAAAGTAAAAGTACTAGTAATAATAGTACTTATAGAATACCTAGAGTACTACTAAAATAAAGTAAATTAATATATACTTTATAAACTATTATAAATAATAGAACTAGCTAAAAAACTATAAAAAACTATTTCTTTAGATTTTATAGTAAAACTACTTAAATCTAAAGACTTAGTTATAAGAACCTAGTATAATTCTATACTTATAATAGTAAATAAATTAATAAAATATAGATACTTTATTTTATACTTAAAAAAAATAAAAGTACTATAGTTTACCTATATAATATTATAAATAATCTTTATAAAATATAAAGTACTAGATAAAATTATATTAAATAGAGACCTAAAGTTTATATTAAAGTACTAGTAGGCTTTTATAGTAAAACTAAAAATTAAGCTAGAAATATTAATAAGTTTTTACTTTTAAATAAATAGAGTAACTAAATAACTTAACTAGATAGTAAAATAGTACTTAAAGTACTACTTTAACTATAAATAAAATAACTAGGTAATACTACTACTTCTAGCCTAATTTATATATAATATAGTATACTATAATATAATAGAAATAATACTATACTATATAAACTATAGATATAATCTTATAATAGAAAATAACTTAATTAATATAAAAATATATAGTTAAAATATATAGTAAAGTATAGTAAAAATTTAAAAAATTTATAAGTAACTTAAAATAGATACTAAACTAGTAAATAGTACTATAGAAAAAAACTATAATAAAAAAAGAATATAGAAACTATAATTTAAAAAAAGAGATAAGATTTAGTTATAATAAAAAAATATTAAAAGTACTAACTAAGTAATAAATTAGATTATATTAAAATTAGCTTATATAAAGTAATAAAATAAATTAAAGAAAATAACTACTACTTTAAACTCTTTTTAACTATAAAAGTCTACTTAACTTTTTATATATTACTTTTAAAGAAAGTACTATAGAATATATAACTAGTAGTTTATAATATAGCTACTTATAAATAAAATAATAAAGAATAGAAAGTAAAAAAAATTCTAGTATAATACTAGCGTAATAGAAAGAACTACTACTTAGTTAGCTAGTAAGAAATAGATAATAAAGGTAAGCTATAAGAAAATACCTAGTAATTAGAAAATAACTTTAACTACTTTAAGTTACTAAAGGAATTTTAAAATTAAAATCTTTTAGTTTACTTTATAGTAACTTAAGAAACTTATTAAAATTACTTAAAAAATAAGTACTACTTAAAGTATATAGAAAAATACCTAAAGAGGTAGTAATATTATAAAGAAAATAAACTACTTCTATTTCTTTTATATTAAGCTTAGCTTCTAATACCTAAAACTAAGCTAAAGATTTTATATTATTATAAGTTTATAGTTTTTATAAATAATCTATTTAAAACTAAAGCTTTACTATTTTATAAATAGTTTTAGTAAATAATAAATACTATATAGCTTTAGTCTTAGTAATTTAAAACTATAGTAACTTTTAAGTATAGTTAATAGCTTACCTTAGATAATATAAGCTCTAAAATAAAAATCTTAGTAAAGTATATATATTTAGTTATAGAAACCCTAGGATTTTTATAATAATATTAAATATTACTTAGAATAGGCTTTACTATCTTTTATAAATATAATATAGTATAACTTATAAAAAAAGTAGTAAGAATATAGTATAACTTATAAAAAAAGTAGTAAGAATATAGTATAACTTTAATACCTAGTAGAAGTATATATAAAATAAGACTCTAATACTTTATAGTATAATAAGAAAGTATAAAAAAAAAATATTTAGAAGAAATAATATAGATTAAAAGAGCTAATAACTTAGTACTAGACTAGTATAATAAAAACCTAAAGAACTTAAAAAAAAATAGTATTATAGGTTAAAACCTTATATATAACTTTAAACTAATTAAGCTTAAGTTACTTATACTTAATAACTTATTATTATATAAGCTTAACCTATTTAAATAAAATAATAATATAGAATATAACCTAGATATATAACTTACTAGGTTAGTAGATTAGTATTACTTAGTAAAGACTAACCTACTAATCTTAGAATTAGTAGATTAGTAGTAAATAATAATATCTAACCTACTAATCTATATAGTATATAAATAGAAAACTTTATATTTTTTAAAACTTTATAATTAAGCTTAAGTTTTATTTTAAACTTACTACTTTACTTAAATACTTATAACTTCTTAGCCTTTTAAGTCCTTTCTAGTAATACTTAATTATTACTTTACTTTTATTATTATTTACTACTATACCTAAATACTAAAGCTTTTTATCTAGTTAAGTAATTTACTTTATACTAAAGCTCTACTATTTTATAAGTAATTTTAGTAAATAGTAAATACTATATAGCTTTAGTTTTAGTAATTTAAAACTATAGTAACTTTTAAGTATAATTAATAGCTTACCTTAAAAGATATAAGCTCTAGAATAAAAATTATAATAGAATATATATACTTAGCTATAAAGACCCTAGGATTTTTATAGTAATACTAAATATTAACTTTAATATATTTAGAGTAGGCTTTACTATTTTTTATAGATATAATATAGTATAACTTATAAAAAAAATAATAAAAATTTAGTATAACTTTAATATCTAGTAGAAGTATATATAAAATAAAACTTTAATATTTTATAGTAGAATAAAAAGGTATAAAAGAAAAATACTTAAAAGAAATAATATAGATTAAAGAAGCTAATAACTTAGTACTAGGCTAGTATAATAAAAACCTAAAAAACTTAAAAAAGAAAAATAATATTATAAGTTAAAACCTTATATATAACTTTAACTTAATTAAGCTTAAGTTACTTATATATAATAACTTATTATTATATAAGCTTAACCTATTTAAATAAAATAATAATATAGAATATAACTTAGATATATAACTTATTAGATTAGAAAATTAGTATTACTTAGTAAAAACTAATCTATTAACTTTAGGATTAGTAGATTAGTAGTAATTAATAATAACTAACTTACTAATCTATATAGTATATAGATAAGAGGCTTTATAACCTTAAAGCTTTATAGTTAAAATTAAGTTTTACTTTAAACTTACTATTCTACTTAAATACTTATAACTTCTTAGTACTTTAAGCTCTTTTAAGTAATACTTAATTATTACTCTAGCTCTTACTATTAGTTACTACTTAACCTAAATACTAAAGCTTTTTATTTAGTTAAGTAATCTACTTTATAAGATTTACTACTACTAGTAAGATATACTAAGGTATTATTAACTATAAAAGTAGCTATATTTTTCTTTAATTTAAAAAAATAAATTACTATTATATACTTTTATAATTATTTTATTATTTTTTTTTAGTTTATACTAAAATAGAATTATCTACTATTTTAAAAAGTACTAGCTTAAATTAGTACTACTTTATTAATAGCTACTAAAAAGTTTTAAGTAATTATATTAATATATAAAAGTTTAATAATATTAAAGGTTTTAGCTTTAGTAGTAGTAAAGTTATACTTAGCTAGTTATTTATTTTAATTTATTATATTTCTTATAAGTTTAAGAAAGTTAAAATATTTATTATAAGCTTACTTTTATTTAATATACTTATTTATACTAACTATTTATTTAAGGTTTACTTACTACTAGTATATTAATTAATCTAGTAAATAATATATATATAGTAGGTATAGTAATACTAAAGATTAGATAAACTTAATAATATACTAAAAGCTTACTTACTTCTTTTTATACTTATATTAATTACTATAGTATTACTTTACTAGAACTTTATAGTATTTAAAATTATCTTTAAATACTTTCTAGCCTATAGATATTAATTCTAATTTTCTTAATAGAGTCTTAATATTTAAAGCTAGTATATAGTTAGTAATATCTAAAGCTTTAATTAGTTTTAGTTATAGAGTTAACTTAATTAACTTAGCTAAATCTATTTTATTTTTATAAAAGGTTTAAGGTAAAAAACTCTTAGAGTAGGCTTAATACTATTAATAAGCTCTACTAAGCTAAGTAACTAGTATTACTAGCTCTATTAGCTAGTATATTCCTCTATATATAACTTAGTATAACTTTAAGTAAGTTCTAAGTAAGTATAAAAAACTTTAAGTAATAATAACTAGTATATATATTATATACTACTATAAATAGTTTAACTAGCTATTAGCTTTTTTTTATCTAGATTAGCTTAGTAGTATACTATCTTTATAATCCTAAATATTATAAATAATATATTTAGATTAAAGCTAAGTAATCTATACTATATAGTTTAAGTTAGTTTTTAATATTATTATTAGATTATATTATAATAAGTATATTATTATTTATTAATTTAGCTTATTTTAATTAAAGTAGTATATATAGCTTAGTAATATATAGATTAATAGAAAGTAGGTATTATAAGTAATAACCTTATATAAAACCTAGAGCTAATAAAACTATTAAAAGATTAGTATAACTATAAAAACTACTTAGACTATAGATAAAATAACGTAGTAGATTATAATATAGATATATAAGTATAAAGTTAACTTAGTACTTTATAATACTTAGTAAGAATAAAGTATAAAGTTACTACTAAAACTATAGTATATAGAAAGGAGGCTTTATAATCTTAAAACCTTATAGTTAAGCTTAAGTATAAGTCTTACCTTAGACCTATAACCTTACTTATATATCTATAACTTTATTATACTTTAAGTTTCTTAGTAATACTTACCTATTACCTTAACCCTAGTTACTAACTTACTATTATACCTAAAAACGTAAAGTATATTATCTAGTTAAATAACTTACCTTATACTTTAACTATTAAAGTTAGTAGTAATAATAATAACTTCTATATAATCTTTAAGTATACTAATAATTATAATAAATAATATCTAGATTAAAAAAATCCTTAAAACTTAAAAAGAAAACTAAGAACTCTTATAGTATTATAAGGACTTAGTATACTACTAAACTAAACTAAAAAGGGGCTAATAGCTAGTTAAGCTATTATAGTAGTATATAATATTATAAGGGAGTAATCCCTTTTATCTTTAAATTCTACCTATATTAGTAAGTTTGCAACTTACTAATATATACTAATGTTAGTAAGTTTATACGAACTTACTAATATTAGTATATATTAGTAAGTTTGTAACTTACTAATATAGTAAGTATTAGTAAGTTTGCAACTTACTAATATAGTAAGTGTTAGTAAGTTTGTAACTTACTAATACTTGTTAACGTACTAGCTTATTAGTAAGCTACTAGGTATATATACTTAGTATAACCCTAGATAGCTCTTTATCTACTATTTACTCTTTTTTAATTAACTACTTACTACCTCCTTTAAGCTATACTTGCGTAAAGTCTACTTTATAAATATATATAATAGTTATTATTACTTAAAGTTCCTTAGAACTTACTTAGAGTTATACTAGGTTGTATATAGGGGAATATACTAGCTAATAAAGCTAGTAATACTAGTTACTTAGCCTAGTAGAGCTTATTAATAGCGCTAAGCCTACCCTAAGAGCTTCCTACCCTAGACCCCTTATACGTCTCCGTCCTCTAAGACTAAGCTATCCTTAGTAGTTTAAAATATATAATACTAGCTATTATTAAGGGAATAAGATAATTTAAACTAAACTAGATATAATTATTTTCCTAAAGTAACTTTAGTACTATAAAATATATAGTATATTTGTCCTAAAACAATTTAGTAACAATATTAGGCTTTTAGGGCGAGACCTAGGTTTAAACTAATAACTCTAGGGTAACTAGCTATTTTATAAGGACTTAGTATACTACTAAACTAAACTAAAAAGGAGCTAATAGCTAGTTAAGCTATTGTAGTAGTATATAATATATATACTAGTTATTATTACTTAAAGTTCCTTAGAACTTACTTAGGGTTATACTAGGTTATATATAAAGGAATATACTAGCTAATAGAGCTAGTAATACTAGTTACTCGGCCTAGTAGAGCTCGTCGATAGTACTAAGCCTACTCTAAGAGCTTCCTACCCTAGACCCCTTATAAGTATATAGTATAGTAAATCTATAAGCTTACTATATAAATTAATAATATAAAGACTAAACTACTTAAACTTAAAATACTAGAAAAGTTTAATAGTACTTAAACTAAACTTAAAATACTAGAGAAGTTTAATAGTACTTAAACTAAACTTAAAAAATTTTTAGCTAATATATTAATCTATATAACCTTTAACTCTAGCTAAATTTAGAGTAAAACCTATAAAGTATTATTTATTATAGTCTACCTTATAGAAAAAGTAATAGACTAGTTTAAAATATACTTAGAAGAAAGCTTAAGCTCTAATAACTAGAAAAGTATTAAAATATAATAGCTTTTTAGTAGCTATAACTATTTTAAGTAAAGATTAAGCTTTATATTTAGAGATATAGATATAAAAGAAGTAATAAAGGCTAAACTCTAAAAGCTAAAGTAGACTAAGTCTACTACCTATTATACTTTAGAGTTTAAGTAACTTATAGTAAAGTTAAACTAGGGTAATAAAGCTTTAAGAGACTAATATTATAAAGGTTTTAAACTATTACTCTAATAAGCTCTTATCTTAATAGATATACTAGAAATACTTTAAGAATTAATCTAACTTACTATTAAAATTAATAACTAACTATATATATTTAATAAAAATAAACTACTTAGTATAATAAATATATATAACTAGCTATACTACCTAAGTTTACTAAAAAAAAACCTATATAGCTTAGAACCTATATAATTAAGTATTATATATAAGTATACTAACTAGAATAAATAAGTAGACCCTAATAAGTAAAGGCTTAGGGACGTAAAAGTATACTTTAACTATAAAAAACTAGGATATTTTACTAGGAACTACCTATTTAAGGCCTTAAATAATAGAGGATTAAAAAAGAAATAAGTAGTAGTAACTAAAAAAATTAAGAATATACTAGAACTAGTAAAGCTAGCTAGAATAAGTAAATATATAAAGAAATACTAGACTAAGTACTATAATAACTACTATAAAAAGTATAGTAATATAAAGGTAAGTATAAAATATTAGCTAGAAAAGGTATAGTTAGTAGTAATATAAGAGGAGCCTACTAAAGAATTAGCTTTAAAAAACTTACTTATAGATATAAAGTTTAGTAAAGTTATACCTAAGTAATAATATACTTTTTTAGAAATACCTAATATTATTATTAAAGATAAGTCTAAAAACTTTAAAGTTCTAGATATATTTATTATAGAAAATAAGGAAGTAGTAGGTTTATTAAGATATACTAATAAGATAATAGATTAACTAGTCCTAATATAATACTAGAAGATTAACTCTAAATAGATATCTAAGAATAGTTAGCTAAGGAACTCTAAATATACTAAATACTAATAGTTAAACTAAACTTACTACTTTATAGAAGACTATAAATACTATAAAATAGGTAAATAGTTAACTAAAGATTAGTAACTAATACCCTAGTAAAATAGACTAAGATATATTTATATAAAGCTACTACTAATATAGCTTATAGAATACTATCTAGAAAAATTAGTTACTTATTATACTAATAATAAGTACCTAAAATATATAGAACTTAAAGAATAAATAAAAAAAGTAAAAGTAAAAGACTAAAAAGATAAATAGCTATAAACTACTAAATAAATAAACTATAACTCTAGAATCTTTATATATAGATTCTTAAGAAATTAACTAGTTATAGTAATAATAAATAGTAGGATAATAAAAAACTTTACCTTATAGTAGTATATAAATATTAGATATATTCTAACTAAATAGAAATATCGCGTATAGAAGCCTACTATAGATACCTTAGCTAATTAGCTTTCTCTATAGAACCTAGTAACCTTAGTTCCCTATATCTAGAACCTATAGATCCTTAGCTCTACCGAGTATAGTACTACTATAAAAGGAGTAGCTTAGATATAGCTAATAATTAATAATCTATCTCCTAATTATTCCTAAGCTTAAGCCTTATTCTCTATTATAGTTATAAGCCTAGCGCTTTAAGAAACGCTTTGTTGTTCTACGTTACGTAATTAAAAGCTAGAGAGTCTTTAAGCTTAGTTTACTCTAATCTACTACTCCTCCTACGCTAAAAGTAGCGTAGTAATAGATCCTATACTCCCTAAGGGGACCTACACGCTTATAGGCTACTCTAATTAGCTAAGCTAGTTTACCTAGCTCTATATATACGTATAAATTAAAGAACTCTAGGAAGAAATTAACCTAGATACTCCTATAGTTAAACAAGTAGCTCTAGTACGCCTAACTTAACTAATAAGCGTTAAACACGCTAAAACAAATACCCTCTATTAAATAGAGATTACTAAGTATAGGGCTAATATAAGTAAGTAGGTAATTAAGTCTATAAAACTCTAGAAACTATAGGACTAGGTAATTACTATAGTAGACCTAAAGTTGCTAAGACTAGCGCTTATAATAATAACTAAGTAATAGAATAATATACTATAAGAGCTAGTTAAAGTACTTAAAGAGGAGTACGCCCTAACTAAAGCTAGTTTAGTTAACTACGTACGTACCTAATATAGAGCCTACTTAGATAAAGTAAAGTATAGATGTTAAAACGTAGAGCTTTAGCTTAAAGATTAGAATAGTATATACTTAGAAGTAAAGGCCTATAAGATACCTAAACTTAAAGGGTAGCTTATAGTATAGGACTTTCTAGAAATAATCTCTATAAGACTTACGCTAGATTAAGTACGTACTATATACTAAGTAGTAATATAAAATACTATACTTAGTATAATAACGCTTACCCTACTAGAGGTAGCTAGGATCTTTTTAGCCCTAGTCTATAAATACAACTTAAGAGTAACTAGTTAAGAATCTAGCATCTTTGCTACTTTTAGAACTTAGTAACTAAAGCCTAGAGGCTTAAATTAAAAGAAGTACCTATACAATAAGAGCTATAAATAGCTACCTACTAAATATAGAAGTATTAAAACTACCCTTACAAGTAAGCCTTTTAAGCTTATAGAAAGGGATAAGGAGTAGATTTATATAAGACTTAAAGAGCTAGAATTTAACTTCTTTAAGGTAGCGCTAGTTAAGAAGAGATAGATAAGCTTATTATAAGAGCTAGCTAAAAGCTTAAAACTCTTAGAGTATCCTAGGACTATATAAGCTACTTTAATTAACCTAGCGCTACTTAGTAAAATAAAGTACCTTGGCGCCTATTTAATAATAGATTTTAACGCTTACCTACTATTAAACTATACTATCTTTAATAATAGAGTAGTATTATACCTTGTAAATATAATAGATATACTTAAACTAAGTATGTTTATACAAAATATAGAAGAGGATTATATAGAAGTAGGAACCTAGTCGTTCTTAATTATTAGTAGAGGTACTAGAGTAATTAAAGGAGTACTTAATAGAGTAAGAGGAAGGTAAATAGAAGATCTTAGGCTTAGGGAAGTTACTATTATATTAGGATTTTATATTAATATAGTATTAGAAGCTCGATTAAAGTAGGCTAGAGTCTAGTATTTAGGTCTCGACGCTATACTATAAATAAGATTAATAAAGGAGAGTATTATACTAGCCTAATTAGTACGTAAGTATAACCTTACGTTTATATAATACAAGCCTTATACAATCTACTCTACTAACAACCTAATATTAAGCGTAGTAAGTAAACGTCTAAGGCTCTAATCCTAGATAACCTACCTATAAACTAATACTAAAGAACTATAGTATACTAGAGTAGGGTATCTTAGCCTATAAGCTCTACGAGTACTAGTAAAATACGCTAGGAACGTCTAAATTAAAGGAATATAACGCGTAAACTACGAGTACTACGTAGTAATATATACTAAGTAAGTTATCTTAAGATAAAAGAGAGAAAGAGTACTACGCCTATACTAGCGCGTCGTATAGGACCTATTTAATATACTAATTAGTAGCTTTAGAGAACTCTAGATACTACTACTTAAGTATAATTATAGTAGTAAGCTCTATACCTACTTATTACAAGTAAAGACGCTTAAAGAAATAATAAGAGTATTTAAGAACTTTAAGAGCTTTCTAGTAACGCGCTACTAGCTCTAAATCTATAAAATTATACAAGATAATAACGTAGTAACGCTCCCTTAGTATAGCAAATTACGCTATAAAATATAGGCTAAGGAGCGTAGTATTAAAATAGAGGCCTTACTAACGTATACGCACGAGCTAAATAGAAAACTAGAAAGGGTAAGCTAAGAGATTATTACAAAATTAATTAAAATAAGGCTTAGTATAAATCTACCTATAAGGCTCTAGCTAGAGATAATTAAAGTAGTAACGTAGCTATATAATATAAGCCTAAGCTACGCTTATTAGATAAAAGCCCTAAATATAGTTTTAGACGAGTAGACGCGTTAGTACTTTAAATACTATAAGCTAGAGCAAGTAAAGGTAATAATAGCTAACCTTTAACTAGATTAGAGTAGAGTATACGCCTACGGCTACTATACATATCTACTAAATAAGGAGCAAGTAGCTAGGTAAAATAAGAGAGACTTTAAGGTAATCTTTAGGGGCTATATTAGATATCTAGTAGGATATAGAGTATCTAATATATATAGAATATAGATTCCTAAATTAGAATAAGTTATAATAATACGCAACGTAACGTTTAATAAGGAGCTCTTCTATAAAAAAGGAGAGAAACTATAACTTAACTAAAAGGAGATTAAAGTAATTATTAACGTACTTAATAATAATAAAGTATAAGATACTAGAGAAATCTATAAAGATATATATAATTAGCTCTAAGTAGTAGTATAGTAATAAGAAGGTCTTAAAGCTTAACTATTATACCTATAAGATCTAGGGGGTAAAGGGACTTAAGAAGTAGAGCTAATAGTTAGCTAACTAGACGCTTAGGCTAAAAGAGGATTAGATCCTAGATAGGTAACAAGTAAGGCTAGTAAGTTATATAGAATCTATCTAGTACAAGATAAGTAAATAGGCCTTATATCTCTAGAGCTAATACCTAAACTAGAGCTTAGAGTAGATAGATAGGCTAGCAGCCCTTAGGAAGTATACTTAACTAAAGGAGTAGGTATACTAGAGTCTATAAGATCTAGTAGATTAAATAAGCTAGTAGCTTATTAGCCTACTACTTAAACTAATACTACTATATCTATAGTACTAGATAAAGTAAAGATATAAGCTCTTAGGAGATAATATAAGTATATTAACTATAGGGCCCCTACGTAGGTAAGCCCTAGACTCTATAATTGTAATCGCGATAGCAATTAATGCTAAGACTAACCTAGGAGAATAGGAGAATTAAGACTAGTAGCGCACTTACTACTCTACCTATAAGTAGATAAGATAAGTAAAGCTTTAAAAGACCTCCTACTAAGCGCACTAGCTACGTAAGATAACTAAAATAAGCTAGTTATAGTATACGCTATAATAGTAGTAGCTCTAATATAGGGTAAAGGACTAGTAGAACTACTAACTATATAGGCTTATAGAGATAAGTTACTAAAAGAGCTAAAGAAATAGAAAGATCTCTATAGCTACCTATATAGCTAACTATTTAGATAGGTAGCTTAGAAAGAGGTTAAAATACTACTTAAAGTAGGGACTTAGTAGGAAATTAATAGATTAGACGTTAAAAGTAACCTACTCCTACTTAAGTAGGTCTTTACTTATAAGCTTAATTAAGATAGCTACTTTATTAAATATAAGGCTTATATTATAGTAAGAGGAGATCTCTAAATAATTAACTTAATACGATTAACGTATATAGTAACTCTAGTAGCCTAATCTTTCTATATAGTAATAGTAATTATAGTAGAGTTTAACCTAGAGGTAATATAATATAACGTAATTAGAGCCTTCCTCTACGCTTATAGAAAGTATAAGCTAGTAGTATACTATAAGCTACTAGAGGGATTTAAGATTAATAGGAAGTACGTAAGGCTTAACTAAGCCTTATATAGCCTAAGGGACTTACTAATACTCTAGTATAAAGATCTATTAAAGATACTTAAACGTACTAGACTTATTATATTAAAAGAAGAGCTATACTTATTTTATAATAAGGAATAGTAGATCTTACTTCTCTTCTACGTTAATAATATACTACTAATATATTAACGTAATAGTATAAAAGAAGCTTACTTAATTATTAAAATACTTAAAGAAGCTTATAATATAGAAGAGAAAGGGCCTATTAAGTAGTTTTTAGGCGTTAGAGTAATAAGGAATAGAGAAAATAGGACTATCTAGCTCGTCTATAACGAGTATATTAATAGGATAGCTAAAAAGTTTAATTTAGCTAGCTTAGCTAGATAGCTAGCTACTCTCCTCCTAAGCGTAGACCTTATAAAGAATACTAGAGAAGCTACTAAATAAGAAGTTAAAAGCTATTAAGAGCGCGTTAGATTAGTACTATATATAGTAATAATACTATACCTAGACGTAGCGTACGCTACTATAAAACTCTTACAATACCTAACTAACCCTAGTAAGTAGTACCTAGTAGCTATAAATTAAGTAATTATCTATTTATACTAAACGCGTTATAAAGTAATCTAATATAGGTAATACCTAGGGCTAGAGCTACTAATATATAGAGACGCGTTATTTACTAATAATATAGAGAGCTAATACTTATTATAAGGCTATATTATAATACTCTTTAGTAGAGTAATAGTATAGAAAGTAGCGTATTAAGCTATAGTTATAACCTTAATAACTAAAGCTAAACTCCTCGTACTAGAGTACGTAAGTAAAGAGGTAATAGCTCTTAAAAGACTCTTTAAAGAACTTACGTTATACGTAAGTACTATATAGACAATCTTCTATAATAATAAATAAATAATCTATCTTATAGTAAGTAAAAACAAGAGGATAATAACTTACCTATACTACGTAGATATTTAAAATATATAGCTTAGGTAGAAGTACTTAAAAGGAAGTTTCTAAGTATTTTATATACCTACAAACGAGATACTAGCTAATAGGCTAATAAAATACCTACCTAAGTAGTAGTTTAATAGATTTAAAGCTTATCTAAATCTAAAGGACGTATAAAAAGAACTATAAAAGGTAGAATAATACGTAGATAACTTAGAGGAGTAGGAAAAAAGGTACTAGTATTACTATTATTTATAAAAAGTATTTAAAATACCTTTACTATAATATAAGTATAGTATAAGTACTAAAGCGTAGAGATAGTAGATCTCTTACTTAAAGATAAAGTTAATAGCCTAGTAGATAAGTACCTTAAGCTCCTTACTAATCTTATAGAGCTCGCCTAGTACTAGGCTAGCCTTATTCCTACTCTCCTTAACTTTCTCCTCCTCTTCCTCCTCCTCCTTATCTTCTAGCGCCTCTATAGTACTTAAGAGTACCTAGAGGGCTATATATAGCTTTAAAACCTAACGCGCTAAGATACTACTTCTAAGCGCGCTAATAAAATTATAAGCTACCTAGGTAGTAGTAGTAGGGCTATAAAACGCGTTAGAATAAGTAATTATTAAAAATAGTAAAGCTAAGAGCTAAGAGGGACTTATATAGCCTCGTACTTATACCTAGAGGTATATAACTAGTAGCATATTCTTCTACTATTGTAGTTAAAGTACTTACTAGTAGAGTAGCTAGTAAGTACACTTTTTACGTATACTAGGTATAACTCTATATAGTAAGCGCCCTTCTAACTATAATAGGAAGTAGAGAGTAGAAGGGTAGGTAGTAGTAGTAGTAGTATAGGCGTAGGCTAGTAGGAGCGACGAGGCGCGTGCGTAGGCGTAGGTAAAGGTAGTAGTAGCGTAGGCAAGGGTAGTAGTAGTAAGGGTAAGGGCGTAGGTAATAGTAATAGTAGAACGACTTTCTTAGCCTAGCGCTTAGCTAAGGTAGCCTAGGCGCGCCCCTAGCTTTATAGTAGTAGTAGTAGTAATAGTAGTACTATAGTAGTAGTAGTAGCGTAGGTAGTAGTAGTAGTAGAGGCGTAAGCGCAAGTAGATTGTTTAGCTTTTAACTATAACTAGTTAGTAGAGCTAAAAATTAGAGGGATTAACTAGTAGGGTGCTACAATAGGCGCAGATTACTAATACATATAAGGTGTAGTATAGTATAGGTTATAGATAGAGTATAGGCTAGAAGCTTTATTTTAGTATATAATAGGTACTAAGTAAAGCGTATAGGCTAAATAAAGCTATAAAACTATACTACTATAAATAAAGTATAGCTATATTAACTATATAACTTGTATAAAACAAGCTATAAGGTAATTATAACGCTTAAACTTAGAGAAATAGTAAAAGGCCTACTCCTCTAGGGGGTATATCGCGTATAGAAGCCTACTATAGATACCTTAGCTAATTAGCTTTCTCTATAGAACCTAGTAACCTTAGTTCCCTACATCTAGAACCTATAGATCCTTAGCTCTACTAAGCATAGTACTACTATAAAAGGAGTAGCTTAGATATAGCTAATAATTAATAATCTATCTCCTAATTATTCCTAAGCTTAAGCCTTATTCTCTATTACAAGAAACTATATAGTTATAATATTATAATAATTAAAAGAAAAGCCTTTAAGAACTTAGTTATAAAAGAAATAAAAATAGCTTACTTTAAATTAAAGAGTTAGATAGAACCTATTATATATAATATTATAGAAATAGATAAAAGATAGAATATTATTCTAAGTACTTTATAGCTTAAGTAAGCTAACCTATAAATTAATTAGAAAATAGGAATAGTTATATTTTATAAACCTAAGAAAATAGATAAGTATATAGTATACTTTTATACTATCTTAAAAGAAAACTATAGTAAAATAGGTATACCTTTAGAATATAATAACCTAAGAGACGTTTTCTTAATACCTAATAATACCTTACTAGAGTACTAACCCTAGGATATAATAATCCTACTAAAACCTAAAATAATACCTAAGTATAGGCCTATTTATAAGCTTACCTTAAAAGAAAATATAATACTTTAAGAGTATATCTAAGATAGCTTAAAGAAAGAATAGATAAAACTATTAAACTTACTAGTAGTATATCTACTTATATTTATACCTAAAAAAAATATAGTAGAATATTAACTATATATTAACTACTACTAACTTAATAATATTATAATAAAGAATTACTACTTACTACTATTAATTTTAGACTTATTAGACTAACTAATAAGTACTTAGTAGTTTATAAAGCTTAATATAAGAAATACCTACTACTAGATTAAGATAGTAGAAGGTAAAAAATAAAAAATAGTAGTTACTTTACTATAAAGACTATATAAATACTTAGTTATACTATTTAGACTAACTAATTATTAGATAAAAGGGGTTTAAAAAGGGTAGCTACTATAAGTATAATAATAGGAGAAAACTAAAATTAAAAAGATAGATTAGTATAGTTAATATTAAGTAAGTATAACTAATTAATTAATTGCTCTATTCTTCTTTTACTTATTAATTCTATCTACTATTATACTCCTCTATATATCTTTAGCTCTATTAGCTACTAATACCTTAGTAATAGTAAGGCCTTAGTTAGGGCAAGCCTTAGTTAAAGTAATACCTTAGCTAGCGTTAAGCTTATATAAAGGTTAGGCCTTTAAGTTCTTTATACCTCTATAAGGGATAAGCTAGTATATAGGTTAGCGCCTACCTTAGCTAAGTCTAGATATATCGATATTCTACTAGTTTACTAGCCTAGCTACTAGTATAGTACTAGCGTTAATTCTTATAAAGATTAAGGTTGCTTACTAAGCTCTTAGTATATGCATAATATTAATTGCTATTGTAATTACAATTACTATCTTAATTACTACTAATATTACTTTATTAACGTTAACTTATTAATATAAGCTTTTAAGTTAACCTATAGGTTAGCTTGTAATTAAGCTTATATATAAGCTTGTACGTAAGATAATTATAGTTAGCTACTAGCTAAGTTAGCTAAATTAGCTATATAATCTAATATACCCCTTTAGCTTAAAACTTAATATTAAGCTAGACTAAGATATATATAGTTAAGCTAGTCTTAAATTTTATTAAGAGGTAACTTATACTTTATATAATACTCTAGTATTTGTATAAGTCTAAGTTAAGCTAGGAAGTAGTCCTATTTATTAGCTAGTATAACCTTTATAAAGCTATTAGTAATTATCTTATTTAATAGAGTATACTAGACCTAGATTCTACTAGCTAATACTTCTTACTATAGCTAGTAGTTATAGATATCTACGTACTATAGTTTAGTCTAGAGTTTAGCTAGCTCTTTAGTTATAAGCTAGATTGTCTACGTATTATTATACTAGATTGTAATTTAATAGCTAGGTAGTTTAATCTATAGCTTATTAAGTAATCTTGTTGTAAATAGTACCTCTTTAGCTACTTGTAATAGCGTAAGGAGCTTAGCCTTAGTAGTTAAAGTTATAACTATATCTTATTTACTTACCCTCTACGTAATAAGCTTGTTAAAAAGCTTAATTATATAACCTTAAGAGCTTTTTCTATCTAGTATATTGTTAGTAAATAAGGTATTACTAGCTACTTATAGTAAGTCTCCTCCTCCTAGCTATAGTACTTTCTATCTTATAGTTAATAGGTATAGGAGTACTTAATCTATAGCGTCTTAATAAGCTATACTTAGGTTAGTAAGAAATTAAGCTAGTTATAAGGTTGTAAAGGCTATATCTAGACGTATAGTAACTACTATAAATAGTAGAGAGCTAATTTTTTACTAATACTTATTAATTTTAGATAGAGTTATAGAGCCCTTATATAGTATAAGCTTAGTAGTAGCTATAGGGGTATTATAGCGTATATCTTACTTATCTATAAGCTAGCTAATTTTATTAGCGTACGCTACTTATAATAGCTAAATAAGACGTTATTCTCTATCTTATATAACCTTTACTCCTAGGAACTAATATATATCTTCTCTACTAGTAATAGTATATTTTTCTTTAAGTAGTTTAGTTACTATCTTAAATTCTTCTTACTTCTATAGGTAGAATCCTATATTAATATTATCTACGTAGAAGAAAAAGATTACTCTATCTTTAATTATATAGTATAGCTTGTATAGGATTATTATAAAGCTAATAGTATTAAGTAAAGATATAAAGTCCTTTTACTATAAGAGAGGTAAAATCTAGAGTCTATATAGGGCCTTTTAAACTAGTAGGATTATACTAGCTTTCTAATAACCCTTTAGTATTCTTATATATATCTCTCTATTAATTATAGTATAGGTAAAAGCGTTTAAAATATTAAATTACTTTACCTTAAAGTTATATTTAGCTATTATTACTATAAATATTTAGAATAAATAGCTAGCTAGAGTAGCTATATAGGTATCTTATACTATAATATTTTATTACTAATTTCTACGTACGACTAGTTAAGCTTTATATTTAAGGAATTAATACTACTAGTTAAGTTTATACGTATATACTTATATACAATCTAGTATCTACTAACTAGACTATTTAATAGGTTTAGCTAGTACTTTAGTCTATAACCCTATCTTTTTATAGCTATCTAGATAATCTTACTTAGCTTCTTTAAATAGCTTGCCTATTAGATACTTGTTAAGATTACTCTAGTACGTTAGGAGAGGTAGAAGCTAGCTTAGATAGAGCTTTATACCTTTTAATAGTAGCTTTTTTATCTTAGCCTTATTAATTACTTCTTCTCTATATTCTCTAACGTTTCTAGCTTATAGGCTAGCTATAAATACTACTACCTATAGTACTATTTTAGATAAGCTAGTATTATTAAAGTCTTCTATCCTAGACTTAGTTATACTAGTTATTAATTAAGCTAGTAACGCTACTAGTAGTAGCGTAGATAGAGGAGTTAGGTAGTAATCTATAATCTTCCTACCTTAATAGTATCTAGGTAGGTTAACGTTATCTATTTAAGTTAATACGTCTAAGTTAGTATTATCTTTATAGAACAACTTAGTTTTAGGCTAATAGGTTAGCGTAAGTAGCTCGATAGTACGTACAAGTATTATAATCTCTTTTAGGGTTTAATATATAAGGTTATCTATTAGGTCCTCTATCTAGCTATTAAAGATAGTAGATTCGTTAAAAATAATATCTTATAAGCTAATTACTTTAGCTATTAAAGGTATCTATATATAATAGATGTTTAATAATTAGTATCTAACTAGGTAGCTAATCTAACCTTTTAGATCTAGATATTATAATCTTAACTTATTATAGTAGGTATTACTAGTTATTATAAAGACTTTATAGCTATACGCCTTAAAATAGGCTAGGTTTAGTTTTTAAGCTAATATAATAGCCCTATTATAGGTAGAAGCTATATAAAATACTTTATATAGAGTTCTCTAGTTATTTAAATAGTTTAGAGTCTAGTTATATAGATAAACTCTAGCCTATATAACTTCTAGCTATAGTTCCTATAGTAAATTTACGTTAAAGCGTATTACCTATAACTTCTCCTTGTTTATACCTCTAGTACGCTTAGCTCTTCTATTTTAAGCTTAAGTATCTAGTACTAATAGTTTAACTAATATACCTTAGGAGGTAAGCTAGTATTAGACGTTAGATTTAATAGTTATAATCTTATTATTAGCCTCTATAACTTTAACTATAATACTAAATTAATTCTTTAAGAATTAAATAAGCGTAGATAGTACTTTAATAATAGATTTAGCTAGTCTATTATTAGTAAAGTAGAAGTCCTATTAAAGTTCTAAATACTAGTTAGTAGCTAGTATCTAACTCTTCTCCTTATTAAAGCTTTAGACCTTATAGGAGTAGAAGTTAATAGTAATTTGCTCTCCTAGGCTATTATAATTAACTTATAGTATATAGCTAATTTATTATCTAATTTTAGCTTTACTATAGGCGTTATACTTAATAGTAGTTACCCCTTTAACTTATACCCCTTAAGTTTACTAGACAAGGTACTTAATTACTACTAGTCCTAGATAGCTAAGTCTCTTATACTAGAGCTCTACTATTACTCTTTATAGACTTTTACTAGCTTATTAAGTATAGAATAATTAAGTATATAAGGAGGCTTCTTAAAGTATAGCTTTATAAGCTAGATAGTACTTAAGTATCTATTAACTATAATACTTAGATAGCTTACTAATTAGTAATCTATCTAGTCTATTTAGAGTTATTAGCCTTAATTAGTTATCTTACTAGACTCCTTTCTACTAAAGTACTTAAAATAATACTAAGCTATAGAGTATATCTAGGTAGATAGCTATATTATATAAGGCTAGCCTTTTAGGCTTTAAGAATAAGATAAGTAAGCTATATCCTTTAACTTATATCTTTATATTACTAGCCTATATAAAATCTCCTAGAACTAGCTAGTAAAAGTTATATATATAACTTAAGTTGTTTATAATATAGTATATTGTACCTAAGTTAAGTATATATAAATTACGTAGTAGATAGTAACTACTTAAGCTAACTATAAAGGTAGCTTTTACGTACGTAATTTACTAACTATCTAGTTAATCCTTATTATCTTTAAGTTTAGTAATCCTTAGTTAAGGACTTAGTTACTAGGTACGAGCTTTAGTCTACCCTCTTATTAGCCCTTACAACGTTATATTATACTTACGTTTATATTTAATAAGCTCTTTTAGAGTCTCTCTTAGACTCTACTATTATAAGGGAGTAATCCCTTTTATCTTTAAATTCTACCTATATTAGTAAGTTTATACAAACTTACTAATATTAGTATATATTAGTAAGTTTATAACTTACTAATATAGTAAGTATTAGTAAGTTTATAACTTACTAATATAGTAAGTATTAGT